>CM035423.1:15842837-15982837 GCA_020310875.1 Ceratopteris richardii | reverse complement strand
TAAATAGAGCTTGAGAGCTCATTTTTTAGGTTAACTTGTAATTGATTTGAAGTTGTATGAGCACTTTGGAAGTAATCTAAAGAACCCCATTGCTTCTCTCTCTTTGTCTTACCTTGTGTGCGCGTGTGTGTGTGTATGTGTGTGCATGTTTGTGTGCTCCTCACTCACGCACTTGTACCTTCACTTGCTCGAGGTCATCATACCATCCTCGCGTCTTCCCGAATTGACATTAAAGGAGGTGCTACTCATCACTGAGCTACACCGAATTTTGGCACCGTTGCCGGGGATCGGGCTTTGAGGATGAGCGTGTGATGGTAAGACGTAGATTTGAGACGTTGGCATAGTAGGTAATTTCTTTACTTTTCTTTATTTTTCTCTTTCTTACTTCATCATCATCATCACCATCATCATCCTCACCACCTCCCACCTCCATCTCCACCATCGCGAAAAATTTCTGTTTTTGATCATATCACCTTCTTCCTTCCATGTCCCTCATTTCACTTGTGAGAGAGAGGGAGAGAGCGAATTGTGTGCATTGCTTTTTGCCTGTTTTCTGAGTGATCTTGCAGGTACAGCTGTATCATCCCCTCCAACACGCTGCGCAGGTACGGACGAACTCGGAACTGTCTCTGCGTCGCAGACAGAAAAATTCGCGCATACACGTGTCCCTCACGACGGATAGGACCCCGATTGACTGAAATCTCGCCGAAATTCGTGCAAAACGTGTCGATCGCGATTGACACCATCGATCGTGATTGACAGGACCCACGACCGACTCTGTCGATTGCGATTGACACTGTCAATCGCGACTGACGCGTCGATCGCGACCGACGGGCCCCGACGGACACCTCTGTCAATCGCAATTGACAGACCTGTCGATCGCGATTGACAGGCTTTTTCGGCTAAAATTTTAGGGTTTTATATTCCAAGATTTGGGGATAATTTTGGGCATACTTGTCTATTAATTGGCATTTTGTGAGGTCCCTACACATGTGTTTTGAGGAAAAAAATCCTGTGAACTGTTAGCCTATTTGAACCCTATTTTAGTCCCAAAACCCTAAACTGGTCTAACTTTCTCATATGAAATCCATTTGTTGTGATTCTTGTTTTGTTGGAAATCTCGTGGGGAGTACTACCAAAACTTCCATTGTTTACGGTAAAATTAATATCAGGATTATTAGCCATATTATTTTTAAGTGGACTATATCTAGGGGAAGAAAAGCTAAGGGGTCTTCAGAGTTGTTTTCCATAAAACCAAAAGAACAGTTGATCTTTGAATTACATGAATGAAAGTGATTCTTTGTGTCCTTTGAATCTAAGTCTTGAGCTAACTTTGCGACTTTTACAGGTCCACTAAGAGAACTAGAAGGCATCTAAAGCAAGGGGTAATCGGAAAGCTTGAGAACTGGGTTCTTGAGCACCAAAAGAGCACGGGATCTGCAAGAGAGGTTGGAATATTCTCAACGCCCTCTGTCCATTTCTAGCTTAGGTTAAGTGCGAGTAGTGCTAGAAGAAAGTCAGGGCAACGATAGGCATGAGACACATCAAGACTATCTAAGAAATCAAGTTCAAGTCAAGAGTTAACATGTGTGTGATCGACAACTTTAAAGGAAAAGAACCTAACGTGAGACGATCAACATTCAAGTGCGGAAATTAACTCAAGTGTTCCTGACGACGTGATATCAAACAAGATCATAAACACGATAATCAACTAAAAAGAATCAAGTGACTGATACAAAAGAACTCAGCAACGTGGTTGTACCTTGGGTAAAAATTGGGATTGCTCAGCTAAGCATATGAACCTTAGATCAGGACGACACCTAGGAAGAGATAGACAAAGTCTTAGGTCTTCAGAGGCTAGTGTTAATCATACTGCTAGGTCTTGGACCCAGCAATTGAGCCATTATTCGCACTACCCTAGCTCTGAAACTAGTGAGTCAGAGATGTCCCACGGTATGGAGAGACCTACAAGAAGCTCCGGAGTGCCATATTTACATAGGGTAGAAGGCCCTTACAAGACGCAACTCGAATACCTTAGGACCAACCGATTAGGTGCTAGCATCTATGAGGATGGCCTAGGAAGATCTGTGGTCCAGATTAAAAACCCTGACCAATCCATTGGACTAGAGCACCCAGCTGTCAAGTTTGAAAACGGAGCATACCTAGACAAGGAAGGAACCATATATGTAGTCACCAGTCATCCAAATAGGACAGATGAATTTGGGAATGTGATCCCAGAAACGGACTTAGGTGACCTGGAGCAAGGAAACATGGGTGTAGAACCTAGAACCCCCCGAGGAAAATCTGTTCTCACCAGGATTATCACACCAGAGTGGATTTCCCAAGACAATAAGAGCATAGATCTACTCCTCAACCGAGAGACTGATGAAGCCTTTTGGAGGTATAGATATGATCAGCCGAATGAGGTAGGAACAATCAAGATATATGAGTTCAAAGATCCTGATAGCCCAGGCATAGTGACCTACTTAGACCATGCTTCAGAGAGGATCTTTGTGGTTACAAAAAATGATAGGCATGCTTACACTTGGAAAGGTGAATTTATTTTCCCCCAACCAAGATTGAATGTGTCCTTTGGTCACCCAAGAGCTGGAACATCCCAAGCTCATGGAGCTCAAAGAGACAAACATAGAGAAAGACCTGAGGTAAGCTTTGCCAATCCAGTGGGAAGAGAAAGAACGAGAACGGAAACAAATAGAGCGGAACCTGAGGGACTTAGAGCCCCAAGGAACCAAAGGAATGCTGATGATTTCCCTCTGCCAAGGCCTAGGGAACACACCAGAACATTGAGACCTACACAGTTGGTTAAGTCCATGAAGAACTACTTCGATGGCACAGGAGACCCATATGATCATGTGGTTGAGTTTAGGCAAGTCTTGAGAGCTGAACAAGTTGAGGACCTATTCACGCAGTATAATGCCTTTGGTCTAACCCTTAGGAACATAGCCCTTACATGGTTTCAACCATTGAATGAGAGACAGTTTAGGAGCATAGACCAACTCTTAGAGGCTTTCATCACTGAATTCTCTAAAAGTGGCATAAGGCATAATACTTCCTCATTGATACATAGCTTCAAGCAGACCCCTCAAGAGACCGTGAGACTTGCAGGAAGAAGATTTAGACAATATCTTGAGAGATGCCATGTTCTTGAGTTACCCACACCAACCAAACAAGTGGCTTTATTCTTGGATGGATTGCTAAGTACCAAATTGAGGTCATATGTGTACTTGAAGGACCCTAGGACTATTGAAGAGTGTGTACGCATGTGCATTGACATAGAGGATAACCTAGGGGAAGAGTTAGAGCTTTCCAAAATCTATAAAGATTCAGATAGCGCCTCTAGCTTTTCTTCCTCCACAATCTACATCTATTGAGGAACTCGCAGAAAAGGTAGCTCAAAAACTAGGTGTCTCTAGCAAACAAATTCCAAGATTTGCCCCAGTAAAGAGATGCTATACTTGCGGTGGTGACCACATGGCGAATGTATGTCCCATTATGGCTCAACCCCAAGTAAATCCTAGTAGCCAATACTGCATCATAGAACGGAGGTACACAAATCACACCGCGCAAGATTGCCCCTACAATAAGCAAGCAGTTAGGCAGACATACCCACAACCATACCCTCAACAAGGAAGATACCAGAACCAGTACCCACCGCAGCAGTATGCTAGGCCTCAACAAACCTACCAACCATAATACCAAAACCAACAAAGGCCTCAGCCTGTGTTAGCACAACAACCCCCTGCCCCAGCTAATGTAATTTTGGTAAAGTATGCTGCTGCATAAGAGAATTTGAATAGAGCTATAGTGCCAGTAACACCATTGCTTTCAGAAAGTGATCCCAGTGACCATAGCTTTGATTCTACACATATTGATAGTCCCAAGGCTTACTACATGCAATCTCCTGAACATGGTGAGTCCTACTACAGTGAAGAACCAAGTGAACCTAGTTGGGAGCCAGAGTACACAAATGTAATGTACACAAACCCTAACTCTAGACCCCAACCTAGGCAGGTAAGACCCCCATTCCCTAGAGGACCATGCTACAGATGTTAGGGAGATCACCTCATTCGTGATTGCCCCTTACCTCTACCTACACAACCCCAGTCAGTGACAATTCAAGGCTTTTGCCAAGATTGTGGGAAGGAGCATCTCTTACGAGATTGCCCAAAGAACCCCAATAATATGCCAAAAATTACTCCTATCAATGTTATTGGGTTAGTAGTGGACTCTACAGGAAGTGTGACGTCCACTGCACCAGTACAGGTAGTCACTAGAGCTCAGGCATTGCAGCAAAACCAAGGGGTAGGCCAAGAAAAGAGCTCGGAGGCTAGTGAAACTGAGAGCATAACTAAGAAGAGAACTAGAGCCTGGAGAGATAGTAGAGAAAGAATGAAGAGGCAATGGGCTAAGAAGATGAGTGAACTCGAGGAAAGCCTAAGGGAAACAAAAGCCAGGATAATTGAACTCACATCTCAAACTCCCTCTCACACTACCCCACCCCCACCATTCCCATCACCATCCGATCCAACACCTTCCAACCCACCTCACATAATCCCACCACCCCCTAGAGTAGGATCAATATTAGTAGATCCCACTCCCGAGGACCTTAACATGATGCTTAAGGCATATCAGGCCAGAATCCAAGAAGGGCCAACCGTAATTGATCATGAAAAGTGTTACCCGAGAGCAGAACTAGAGCTTGAACGAACCAAAATCTGTGCTAAGATGGTGGAATTGGCTCAAACCATGTTTGAAGCCAGTCGCCTCTTTAACATATCTAGTTCAGCTAAGACGCAGTTGCACTTTGATGGACTGCTAGAAAGATTGGAAAGGCTAATTGCACAATCAGAAAAGGAACCCACCCAATCAAATAAGGGCAAGACAAGCGAAAGAGAAAGCCTACCTGCCCAGGAAGCCTATGTGCCTAACTCTACGGAGCCAGACGCATCTTCTTCTATGAATCGGTTCACACCAGAATTCCTACGAGAGATTCAAGAAGACAAATGGGCTAAAGAAAGTGAAGTCCCTCCTCCCATTGAACTTGTGGATGATGCACATGATCAATTCCCACAAGATATTCCCTCCATTTATGGAGAGCAGGAGAGCACCTAGTCTCAAGAGAGATTAGACTTTGAGTCTAATTCTTTACATGAATTACCCCACTTCACAGGCCCATGGGAAGCTAAGTCCACTTGTATGAGATCACCCACAGTCATGGTCAGAAACAAAGACTCGATAATACCTAGGAATACGGAGGTAGTAAAGAATACTAAAGTGCAGTGCAACCTCACTTTAGAAGAGCTACTCAAAGTAAGGCCAGAACTATGGAAACATGTAGCCAAACAAGTACCAGAGATAGCAAAACCTCATTCCCAGGTAGGTTCTCATAGGACAATGCCAGAAATTCCTCTAGATAAGATAGGAGACATGAGTGAAGGAGAAGAAGGAAACACCTATCTTCCCATCACCCATCAAGGATACACGACTAAGGCAATTCTGGACTCTGGTGCAGGAGTTGCAATTGCTACCACTTCCCTATGGAAACGTTGGGGCAAGCCAGCACTTAGGCCCACAAGGATGAAATTGCAAATGGTTGATGGTCACATAGAGAGGCCTTTAGGACTACTTGAAGGAATAACTCTCACTACTTGTGGTGTAGAGTTTGAGCACACATTTGCTATATGTGATTTTAGCAAGAACCATGCTTATGAGATGATTTTGGGAAGACCATTTATGCGACAGTTGCAAGTGGTACAAGATTGGGGAACCAATTCCTTGTACTTGCAACACTTGGGTGTTACGACCAAAGTGAATCTCAAAGATTACTCTCATAGAGATGTCCCTCCTATCCAATGGAACCCCATCCATAGAGCCAAAGATGATACGGAGTCTGTGCATTCCATAGGATCAAGATCCTCATGGATGCATGAAGACACCCACTTATGGATGTGCAAAGTAGCAGTAGAAGAAGAGAAGAGAGAAAAAGCCAGAGAGGTAGGTGCGAAGGAAACACATAGATCAATTCAAGACCCAACCTATGCACCTGTAGTATTTCCGGACGAAGAATTTGAACCTCACGGCTGGGCAGAAATTTTAGCAACAATGGATGTAGCCATCAATGAAGAACAATGGACACCACACTGTGATGAGGATGGCTATGACATATTAGTTTTCTCCATAGAGCCAATCATGGGAGATGCAGTTTTAGAAGAGTGCAAACCTAGGCCTGATGCATTTGAGGATGCAAGTGACTCCAAGCTAGAGTCCATCATTATGGACCCACCTTTTGCATCAGATGAAGAATACTTCTATGAAGTAGAATTTCAACTCGAGAGACACGAAGAGCTTACTAATGATGTGAGGTTAACCACACAAGTGACCTCTAAGGGTGAAGGAAAGAAAAGAAAGAAGAGAGAAGTCACACCAGAAGAGGAAGAATCTTTGTTTGAGGTCCTTGAAAACTTTAAAAAGTATGAGATCGACGACAGGAGAATCATGATAAGAATGCCTAAAAGAGAGGCACAATCAGGAGAGGCCTATGATAACAAAGAAACCACCAAGAAAATAGTGGTAGCCCTAGAAAAAGGAGAGGAGAGATGCACCTACATAGGACATGACCTGACGGAAGAAGAAGAGCGCGAATTGATAGCCTTGCTAAGAGAATTGAGAGATGTATTCGCTTGGAGCTACAAGGATTTGAAGGGTGTTGACCCAGACATATGCTCACACACTATCCCCATGACCTCAGAGGCCAAACCCTCTAAGCAAAAGCCATACACATACAATGATAATTATGCTTCCAAGATCAAAGAAGAGATAGATCGTCTCGTAGAAGCTGGATTTATCTATGAAATTGAACACATCGAGTGGGTATCCCCCATTGTAGTTGTGCCCAAGAAGAATGGAAAGCTACGTGTGTGCATTAACTTGAAGAAGGTTAATGCAGCCACAATTCGAGATAACTATCCACTTCCAATTACCGAGCATCTATTAGAAAGGGTAGCAGGCAAGGAAGTGTACAACTTCCTTGATGGATTTTTGGGCTACAATTAAGTAGCCATAGCCCCCGAAGATCAGCATAAAACAGCTTTTGCCACAGAGTGGGGTATATTTGCCTTTCGAGTAATGACATTTGGGCTTACTAATGCTCCTGCAACCTTTCAGAGACTGATGTGCCACGTGTTTAATGTGTTCTTGAGGAAGAATTTAGAGGTCTATGTTGATGATCTCTGTGCTCATTCCAACATTAGACAGACACATATACCATAATGCAGGCAAATCTTTGACAAGTGTAGAGAGTATCAAGTCTGCCTAAACCCAGAAAAGTGTTTTCATGGTCAAGCAAGGCAAGATTCTGGGACACATAGTGTCAAAGAATGGCATATCCACCGATGAAGAGAAAGTAAGAGCCATCGCAGAGCTACCTAGGCCAAAGAATGTCAAGGAAGTACAAGCTTTCATGGGGCATTGTGGTTATTACCGACAGTTTATACACATGTATGCCATCATAGCAAAGCCTCTCTACGGACTTTTGATCAACTTGGAGTGGACTGATGAATGTGAGAATTCCTTCAATGAGCTTAAACGACGATTATGTTCAGCACCAATCTTGACCACACCAGATTGGAATAAGCCTTTTCATGTTCATGTAGATGCATCCAATTATGCCATTGGGTGTGTACTCGCACAACCTACGGGCGAAGGTAATATGGATCTTCCAATTGCCTATGCTAGTAGACAGTTAAATGCAGCTGAACGGAATTATACCACCACTGAACGAGAGAGATTAGGCATGGTATATGCGGTTAAGAAGTTTAGACACTATTTGCTTGCAAATAAAATTAAATTTTTTACCGATCATCAGGCATTATTGTACTTGGTAAACAAACCATGCAATACAGGCCGATTAGTAAGATGGTTTCTCTTACTAATGGAATATGATTTTGAAGTAGTGGTGAGGAAAGGGAAGACTCACTTGAGAGCAGACCATCTCTCTAGGCTCACATCTGGAGAAGCCCCACAAGGAGTGTCAGATGACCTTCCTGATGCTTACTTGTTTAATTTGGAAGTTGTACCTCAGTGGGCTCAGCCATTAGTGCTAGTATTGACATATGGGCCCAATCACCCAGTCATAAACACTCAAGATAGGGAGATAATAAAAGCCCAAAAATACCAGATCATGCTAGGAAGTATGTACAAGCACACAGATCAAGGGATCCTAGCTTGTTGTGTGGAAGAGGATGAGTACGCTAAATGGTTGCAATTGGCACATGCAGGTGCATAAGAGCAACACTACTCAAAGCAACGAACCCTACAGACTCTAAGGAGACTTGGAGTGCATTGGCCAACTATGGAGGCTGATGTCCACAAGTTGTGCAAGGAATGCCTTGTCTGTTGCACTAAACCACCTGTGGAACATGCTACTCTCTATCAAGTGTCCATAGTGCCAGATTGGAGTGAACCATTAGTAGATTTCCTGAGGACGAGAACATTCGCTCAAGATATGACACTGGCCAGACAAAGAAGTCTAGAACAAGAAGCCCTAGATTACTCACTCATTGGTGATAATCTATACAAGCGTGGTAAAGATGGTTACCTGAGACTATGTGTCCATGAGAGCGAATATCTCAAGATCTTGGAAGCAGCTCACCAAGGCGTAGCAGGAGGACATTTTGGACCAGATCGGGTGATCAAGGCAATACTATTTGCGGGCCTCTGGTGGCCGACCCTTCACATGGATGCACATACTTATGTGAAACGGTGTGATGTATGTCAGAGAACTCAGTAGCCTCTACGCAAAGATGAGATGCCACTGAAACCTATGATGGGTGGACGTGCATTCTCTAAGTGGGGAATAGACTTCGTAGGCCCCCACTTAGAGAATAGACTTCGTAGGCCCCCCGCTAAGGGTTCACATGCTGAATACATCATTGTTGCCACAAACTATCTAACAAAGTGGGTAGAGGTAAAAGCTATGACAAAGAATGATGCTCAGACAACTGCTAAGTTCCTATTTGAGAATGTGTTCACAAGATACGGGCTACCTATAGAGCTGGTAAGTGATAGAGGCACTCACTTCTTGAATGAAGTTATTGAAAATCTTCTCCAAGAGTTCTTGGTAGTACACAAGAAGTCTGCCCCCTATCACCCACAAGCTAATGGCCAAGCCGAAAGCACAAATAAGATCCTATGCAATGTGTTGAATAAATTGGTAAATAATAAAGGCTCTGATTGGGACAAACAGCTACACCATGCTGTATGGGCATACAGAGTTGCCTATAAAACGGTACTCCAAGCCACACCCTTTCAGATGGTTTTTGGCCAAAATGTGGTGCTACCTTTGGACTTCTTGATTCCCACATTGAGAGTAGCACAGGAGCATGAGTGGACGGGTCATGAGCTCTCCTCTAGGATCTTTGACCTTGATCGATTAGGAGAAACAAGACTGAGGGCTGTCGCAAGAATATATGCAGCTAAGAAACGACAAAAGGCATACTTTGATGCCCATGTTAAGGATAAAGGCTTGAAGGCCGGAGACTTAGTGTTGGTGTATACCCTAAAACAACATGCAAGAAAGCTTGAAAAGAGAGGTTATGGACCTATGATCATAAATAGGATCTCAACCAGTGGAGCAGTTCAACTCGCTACACTGGAAGGTGATGTTCTCCCTAGCTATATAAGCGGATGCAGAGTCAAGTTATATCAAGAACCCCTGACAGAGGGGATGCTAAATCGACTCAACACTGCCAAAAAACGCAAGGAAGAAGAAAAACGAGTTTGAGAAGAGGCACAGGCGGAAGCATTGGAATGCATCCAAAGGATGAGGTTGCGAAGACTGGGTAGAGATCAGGCCAGGGTAGATGACTATGCGGACCCAGGTTATCATATGGCAATGTGTGAAGTCTCAAGAATAAGTTCTCATAGAATAATTGATAGACGACCTTTTGTAACCTTAGAGATAGGACAAGGAAAGGGTGCAAGGACTATAAGAGCCTTGATTGACTCAGGTGAAGCCACTAGTGCTGTTAAATTTTCTTACTGTCAAAAGTTGAAATTAACTGTCAATCCTATAGAAGCATATCTCATAGGATTGGGAGGTGTGGAAACCCCTTCCATGGGCGAGGTGGAACTTCCCCTCTACATACAAGATGAAGTAATGACAGTTAAAGTGCTAGTGTGTCAAGATGAGGACCTCACGGAGCCTCTTGTCTTGGGTCAAGACTGGATTTATGATCATGCAGTCAACCTAAACCTAAGAAGTGGACTTCTTCAGGTCTGGGTAAATCAAAATCGCGTTACAATTGAGTTAGAAAATAAAGCACTCAAGGAATTAGACAAGGCACACACTCTTGGTCCTTCCAGGGGTACACATGAAGATGACCATGTTGTTCTTGTCCAAAACTGTGTGATGCAGAGCAATGATGATTTCAATCAAGAAGTTAGGGGCGCAACGGAACTCCCTTCTTTTCCAGAGACCAGAGGGATGCAGCAACCAAAGGCAGATCAAATACAGATGGAGCAGAGTAATACCTATGCTGGAGGTCAAAAGAACGTGCGAAGCAGAATTTCTCAGCCATTGAAACAAGTGTGGGTGCGGAAAGGCGAACACCCTGTTGCGATCAAGCCAACCACACGGGCAAAAGTTCTTATTAATAATCAACAACATGGCACTAATAAGAAGCCTTTCAAATATTCTTCTGTGAAAGTAAAGTCTATTTGGGTACCCAAGAAGTCGATGAAGGCCATCCCACAATCACGACAAATTTGGGTGCCTAAGGCTTGCTTGCAGGCTCAAATAGTTACACCGAGGCCACACCCGGTACAACATGGTTCACTCACTCGAACATCTGATACCCTTTCTTATACAACACGCACGGACACACATTGGTCCATGAGCACAAGCAGAATCACTTGTAAAGGGGTCCTTAAAAAGCCTCATTTCCAAGTAGACACTCCTGAAAAGCCCTCTAGAGTCTCCACAAAATCAAGACCAACAGCAAATCAGTTTGTTTGGAAGCCCAAAACGTGTACTAAACCCCCCGACCCTCATTTGTAAATTCATATCCACTTACTCACTACATCACTCATACACCGCATCTTTCCATTTAGCTCTTAGGAATATCCATTCACTAACTACACTCACGATCCCCAAGCACTTATTGACCTACTAACCTCTCACTAAAATCATGTTAATGTTGTAATGCGGACGCATGAATGCTTGGTGTCCATTTGCAATGTTAAAATTCATTTGTCTATTCTCACAAAACCGGTGACCAGTCTCTTCACCATGGCTGAGGCAGGAACTAGCTCCCAGGCAGGCACCAGCCCCCAAATCGTGGACATTGAAAGTCTTCCCATTGAAGAGGAATTGAAGGAACGCCCAGTGGCATTGAGGGCATTACATGCCATACCGATTCAGAATCCTCCACAGGGGCACATAATGCCGGTCAGCAAAAACTCACATTGGTTCAGTGATGTGGCCGGATCTCTGGGTGAAGGCACTTACATGTGGGAGGCCGAGATAGAGTTCAACGGGCGATGGGGCAGATATCATTTTTTCACCAAGGAATTTGAGAGGCTTCAAAATGATGAAGGTCTGAAACCCATTTGGAAGAAGGCTGGACTCTACGACTATTTCAAGGCTCAGTTACCCAAGCCAGATTTTCTACGGTGTTCCTACTTAATTAGCACTCTGACCCCTAGTAAAGAGAAAAAGGGATATAGTACCTTCGTTCTACCATCACTGACCAGAGGTAATGAATTAAAGCATTTCAAATTGACGAACAACTTGGTGAGGGAAGCTCTGGACATGAAAGGCATGCATATCCCCACCAAAAAAGAGACGATGGTCCCGGATAACATGAAAAACAGGAACCTGACTAAGCTCAAAGACATGGTAGCAATGACACCCACAATCGCCATCCACTTGTGAATGGTCATGCAACATTTCGCGTTCTCAGCTCAAGAGCGGTTCACCATGCCACCCAAGAAGATATGGCTCAGTCTATATTTGGTAGATGCCTTCAATTTGACAATCAACATGCCGCATTGGATTATCGACCAAATCCACTTGGCACATCAACGGTGGTATAAAAAGCAAAAGTCGATACTGTATGGATGTTGTGCCCTCACAAGGATTGTGTATAGATGTTTGGCTTATGATGTGCCAGTTCAAAGGGCATTAATTTGGACCAGGGTACAGGAATTTCAACGTAGACTATCAACCGCAGGGCCGCCATCAAAGAAAATGAGAGGTGCAGTTCAGATGCCCTATGCACAAGCCCGCGGTGCGACACTGACACCTGAGACAACTCCACGACTTCCGAGGCATGTACAACCCTTCACTATCAGATTACCAAGACACAGCACTGATGGACCGAATCTGGTGTTTCCACCTGTACCAACCGACCTAGAGTTTCCTCACGGATTCACATTAGAAGACCTGTCTGATGAGGAGGTAGCTAGGATAATCGAGGCTGTTAACGCGGAAGTCGAGGCAGAACAGGCAAGCAGCCAGCAGACAGTCGCAGACCAACCCCATCCAGTCCAACCAAGAGTAGTTGAAGTGGAGGATGAAGAAGAAGAAGAGCAGGAGGAGGAACGAGGAGGACAAACAGAGGAAGAAGAGCAAGAATATGAACAAAAAGTTCTACAGGAACTTGAGGGTGCCTCGGCTTATACGAAGGAATTGAAAAAGCTGTATGATACCATCAACAGAGTTCAAGAACAGCACAAACTGTCCCTGGCAGCAGGAAAAGCCCTCATGAACCAAATCCTTGAAGAGGAAGGTGTGGACGAGCAATACCGAGCAACCCTGGATATGATTTCTGATGTGTTGGGGGTACCTGAGATGGTGCATACAGCTCTTGCACACTCAAGAAGATCGGAGCGACAATATGGCAGATGCCCCCTTCGATCAGGAAAACAAATGAATATCTTAGTATCAGAACCACAGGGCACCACATCCACAACCACGGGCACAGCTCATATCATTCAGGAAACTGAGGAAGCCCATACATCCAGTGCACCCCCATCACCCCCTTTACCACCCCTACCTCCAACTCCACCAACTTCACCTCCCACTACCAGTGTAACCACTACTGTCACTGCCTTAGAGTCCATTGCCCATACCGAAGCACAGACTATCAGTCAACCCACACACCCTATCACCACCTCACTTGTATACACTACCACTGACACTGTAATTCTAACTACAGCCACGAAAAACCCCGTTCCCCCGATCACACTTCCTGGCGGTTCATATTCACAACTACACACACCACTTTACACTTTCACCACCATCACCGCACCCACAATTCCCATGTTCACAATCACTCCCACGACTGCATCCACTTTTGACCTCATGGACATATCACCCACCACTACACCTCTCCCTCCCCCCATACGTCCACAATCTCCCATTCCCCCACCACCCACTTCACCCTTTTCGAGCACAACATACACGCTCCCATTCCCCTTTCTCTTCCCTTCTGCATTCAACACCTTTCCCGCATCCACTCCCATTAATAATGTATTTAATAACATGTACCAGTGTATGTCTCAGCTGCAACACCATTATCAGCACCTAGATGCTCAGCATACAAGTCCGTTCAGAAGCCATGAAACATTACAAGGACGATTCATTAACTTAGAGAAGGAAAAGCAGCTACTACAACAATAGTATGTCACTTTACAAGAACAACATGAGCAGTTAGTGGCCAATCCACCCCAGTCAGATGCGGAAGAAAAACAACAACTTGATGATCTGCTACACTCCCAGATAACAGAGAACCTCAAGCTTCGATGCAACCTGGCCCTATTACGGAAACACATGTCTACAGCACTCGAGGAAAATAAGCGACTACAGAGACAGAACGAAGAAAACTTGGAAGCAGCAATGGAGGGTTCACCACAAGAAATCGACCCAGAGAAATTCAAGGCTATCCCATCTGAAAATATGCAAATCGTCTTGGAAACCCATGACAACCTCCTAGAAGCCCACGTAGCATTAGAAAGAGAAAGAGATGACTTACTAAAGCAACTGGCAACCCAGCAGGAGTCACCAAGCAAAGTCACAACTGAAGCCGACACATCTGAAGAAGTCGCAAAACTCAAAGCAGAATTAGAAGAACTACGAAATAAAGTTCTACAATACGAGCATCAACCCTCTCCCCTGGCGGAACCAGAACCTGAAGACTTAGTGCCAATTCAAGTGGAGGAGATCTTTGAAGGCCCATATGTTCCCATGCCAACACCCGGAGGTAAGCAAACAGAAGAAGGGATGGACACGATTGAGATCAAAGCGCCTGAATGGATGCAAAGGTTGGAAAAGGTTGCTACAACCCATGATGAGAGAGTTGCAGTTCAGATAGCATCTATGTCACGATTGGAAGAAGTCGTCATAAACTTGGATTACTTTAGAAACCTCTCCCATCATAGGTGGATTGGAACGTCTGATGATCTCTATGTTCCATTCTGTGTATTAATGGCAGATTACAATGTTGAAATCAAGCAACGTACAACAAAAGAACCAACCTTGGCGACACAGTTTGCACCGGATGATATACCTGCAAGTGCCAAGCAAGGGAATATACATCAACCTACTTGGAGAATCCGCCTGCTTGAAACCTACCCTGAGATGGTACGCACGTGGAATAACATGCCTCTATATATCAAGTATAATCCCTGCTACTGCCCTGTCTTTCGAAGAAGGTCTTGGCCGGAGTACACAAAAACAGTTTTGACGGTTAAAGGATGTGAAAAGTGGTTAAATTATGTGTACCTAGCACCTCCTAATGGCCAACCCACAGTCAACTACATGATTTCAACCATCTGACACTGTGCAGTCCCGTTCAAGAATGTCCCAGATGTCATGGCACAGATGTGCCTAAAAATTTTTTAGCTCATGCTAATTACATTCAGGACATTTAAGAACATCAAAGAACCTCATCTTTGGGCTATTGGATTTAATGAAGGGAATCAAGACCTTGTCTATGACATGAGCACCACGCCCTCCATTAACGTCATCTATGCCTGGCATGCCCCTATAAAGTATCTACCTGCTTGCTTCAAACAGACGTTTGAAGAAATGTTTATCACGGGGTTCTGGGAATATCATTCAGAGATATTCTTTCCCAGACCATCTTATCTATTACAGCTATTTGCCGTGGAACAAGCTCTCCATTCAAAAAAGCTACGTATACCACATCCAGAGGTTCCCGGGCCTATAGATTGGGATGCTCTACTCACTGACTTGGCCAAAGGGTTGAGAATTACGGAACATCATTTAGCAAAAGACGTTGTGGAGTACTACATCCAATGACCCACCCAACAAGGGTCTGTCAGGGACGACAGACGCGACAGAGGGGGGGTGTTAGCAGTAGTCAAGAAATTGAAGGACTAACAAGACAAGGAAGCCAACGAAGGGAGTCGGAGCGAAGAGAAGGTACAAGCAGACAGAGTAGTCAAAGAAGATCGGGCAAGTAGGCCATTATTTTTTCAGGAAGCTAAAGCATATCAAAGAGGTGGACACATAAGGAGAAGGAGCAAGTAGGAAGCTCGAAGATGTGTATGTCAAATCGTTAGAGGAAATCCCTACAAAAATAGTGATTTTCATCACTAAAAGCCATTGTAAATACCATTTCATATTTTTGTAGCTCCATTTTGTGCAAGCCAAGGAGTCCTTGAGCTTGAAGAGCATTAGAAGTAGCTACCTACCAGTTTTCATAATTTTTAGACTCCATTTGAGCCTTCAAATGGGGCCTAGAACCAAATTTTTAACTAGGTCGAACACTAGGTCTAGACACGGCCAAAACCTAGTCAAAAACTATAAATAGAGCTTGAGAGCTCATTTTTGAGGTTAGCTTGTAATTGATTTGAAGTTGTATGAGCACTTTGGAAGTAATCTAAAGAACCCCATTGCTTCTCTCTCTTTGTCTTACCTTGTGTGCGCGTGTGTGTGTATGTGTGTGCATGTTTGTGTGCTCCTCACTCACGCACTTGTACCTTCACTTGCTCGAGGTCATCATACCATCCTCGCGTCTTCCCGGGTTGACATTAAAGGAGGTGCTACTCATCATTGAGCTACACATGCATGTATACATATGCATGCATGCATGTATACATATGCATGCATGCATGTATGCATATGCATATCCCTCATGCATGCATGCATGCATGCATGCATATGCATTCATGTATACATATGCATGCATGCATGTATGCATATGCATGCATGCATGTATGCATATGCATGCATGCATGTATGCATATGCATGCATGCATGTATGCATATGCATGCATGCATATGCATACATGCATATGCATACATGCATATGCATACATGCATGCATGCATGTATGCATATGCATGTATCCATATGCATGCATGTATGCATATGCATGCATGCATATGCATGTATCCCTCTCTCTCTCTTGCTCTCTCTCTCTCTCTCAAACAAAAATAAGGAGAGAAGATATTAGAAAACACAAATATAAAGAAAGATAAAAGAGTGATATATGTTTTACTTACATTTATGTAATTTTTGAATCAAAGTTGTCAAAATCCACTTGAAATTCTCCTTCGTTGAATTTCCAAAGATTTGATCTCAAAAATCTCTTGCAAAACTAAAGAGAGAAGATATTAGAAAAGCAAAAACATAAAGAAAAAAAACAGAGTGATACAATATGTGCGATCTACTTACCAAAGCGTCAGATCTATAAAAATAGAGGTGTGTTTAGAGAGAGAGGGGGAAGGAGAGGGAAAGAGAGAGAGAGAGAGAGAAAATTGTTTGACACGATCGTCAAAATCCACTTGAAGTTCTTCTTCGTCGAATTTCCAAAGATTTGATCCCAAAATCTCTTGCAAAACCAAACAAAGAACATATTAGTAAAGAAAAAACATAGAAAAAGAAAAGAGAGAGAGAGAGAGGGAGAGAGAAAGAGAGAGGGAGAGAGAAAGAGGGAGAGAGACGGAGAGAGAGTGAGAGAGAGAGAGGGAGAGAGAGAGAGATAGTGAGAGAGAGGGAGGGAGAGAGAGAGAGAGGGAGAGAGAGAGAGAGGGAAGGGAGGGAGAGAGGGAGAGAGAGAGAGAGGATGACAAACAGAGTTCTGTTGTTGGCGCGCGCAAACCCGAAAGCAGAAGTTCTACATTCAAAACGAGCAGAATGATGAATTTCGGGTTCGGGCCCAGTTAAAAAGAGAGCATACGTATAAGCATCGGTATATGCGTCGATATTTCCAGCAAACTACCGATGCATATACCGACGCCATGATTCCGAGGCAACGTAGCTGTGATTCTGAGGCAATGCAGCTTTCCCAAATTTGCCGAGGGGTATACCGACGCCGACAGCTGCCCGTCGGTACACTGACCGTCAGTATTCCCTCGATATGTTGTAGTGAGAAGGCATTGAGAAACCACAATTCACAAACCCTTTAGAGAGATTATGGAGAAGGCTGACAGTGAAGAGTATGGGAGAAGGCATTGAGAAACCGCATTGAGAAACCCTTTACTTTCACTCGTTTTTATCAGATCGAAGTTTTTGATCCATCTCGACCTCCATTTCGAGCGGACAAGGTGGGGCCCATAGAAAATCCAAGTCTGTTTGCAAAATTGTAACTTGGACCATGTTCAAAAACACTCATATATTCTAGATCTAGAATTTCAAGCGATTACATGTACTTTTGATACACAAAAACTATGTTTTTTTTAGATCAAACTATCACATTAGAGTGTGATAGTGTTCAAGCAGAAGTTCTACTTGTAGTGTTTTGTAGTGTTGTGAATTGCTACAAAAATGGCAAATGCAGATGGAATGAGTCAGCTTATGAGCAATAAACTAGACAAGAAAAACTTCCATGCTTGGAAATTTAGAATGATGAATTTTTTGATGGGGAAAGGCTAATGGAACTACATCGAAGGAGAGAAAAGAAATGCTCCATGATTACGAGAAGGAATCAAACTACATACCAGGTAAGAGCATATGACGAATGGAATCAAGGAGCACGAGAGGTAATGTATTGGCTATCTGTTAGCATACATGATAGCATGATTGGACACATACAATATGCCAAGACTTTGAAAGAGGCTTGGAACAATTTGGTCACTTTGTATGAGACCAATACGAAGGCACAAAAATTGGAACTCAAGAACAAGTTGCATACTTTGAAGAAAAAGAGCATGTTGGTAAGTGAATACACCCAAAAAATCAAAAGCATATGTGATTCAGTTGCATCTATTGGTCTGAATGTAGATGATGATGATGATAAGGTGGAAGTGTGCCTTTGTGGTGTAGGAACTGCATATAAGCAACTAGGGAAAATATTCCAAATTTTGCTGATATGGTGTCCATGTTGATTATTGAAGAAAAGAATCTTGGTGAGGACTCAAACTCTCAAGCAAAACCTATTCCTGAGCAGGTATTCTACTCTGGCAAAGGAAGAGGCAGAGGTAGAGGCTTCAGAAGTGGAAGGGGAAACAGTAACGAAGACCAAAGTCAACAACAAAATCATGCAGGAGGTAGAGGACAGTTTCGAGGTAGGGGAGCCAAAGAGGTTGCAAAAATTTCCAAAGAAATGATTCAGGTAATGATATTAAAGGATGATGGAATTGTGGTAAACCTGGACACTTTGAATGTGATTGCAGGTTGAAGAATCAAAATAACATAAGCCAACAGAACAACTATGCATCCACAAGTGCAGATGATTATGAGAATATGTTCATGCTTCAACATCATATTTCAAAATGGAACAGTAATGTTTGGTATGTTGACTCAGGTGCTTGAAATCACATGACTAGTCATGCAGAATGGTTTAGTAGTTTGTAAAAATTGCCACTTCTTGGATATGTTGAAAGATGTGATGACACATCACATCCTATCAAGCATACAAGAAATATAGCACTATCTATGGAGGACACGATGGTAAAACATCTTGCTGATGTGCTGCATGTTCCAAATATAACAAAGAATCTGGTTTCTATTGGACAAATGGTTGACCAAGGATTACAAGTTAGGTTCAATGCTAATGGGTTATATGTAGGACAGTACAAACTGGGTGGACGATTGATTGCCAAAGGAAAAAAAGTGGGTAGGATGTTCACCTTAAATGTGAAAATTTCTGAAATGAATGCAGCCATGTTTGCAAAAGGTGTAGGAGTTATTGCTGATATAGAGATCTGGCATAAACGAATTGGACATGCAAATTTGCAGAGGCTGAAATTGATGTAGTCCAACGAGATTGTCAATGGACTACCGAATTTCAAAGCTGCAAAAATGTAAAAGGTATGCGTAGCATGTCAATCTGGTAAACAGTCAAGAGCATCATTTTCGCATGACAAGCATGTTAGTGAGAATGTACTAGAAATAGTACATACAAATGTTTGGGGTCCTGCAACGACCACATATGGTCGGTTGGAGGTTTTATGTTACTTTCATTGATGACCATACACGGAAAGTGTGGGTATATTTCATGAAAGAGAAGAGTGAGGAGTTCACTCAATTCCAGAATTTTAAAGATATGGTGGAAAAGCAAGTAGGGAACTATATTCAGACATTAAGATCTGATGGAGGAGGTGAATACATGTCAAATGAGTTCAACAATTTTCTAAAAAGTCATGGAATTCGACATCAATTTTCATGCAAGTACATGCCACAACAGAATGGCATTGCTGAATGTCGAAATAGATAAATTACAGAAATAGCAAGAGCCTTGATGGCTGAGAAGAATATGTGTTATCAAGATCTTTCTCATGCACACACAGAGGTTATAGATGCAAAAAACACACAGAAAAATAGACATGCTAGGAGACGAGATAGAACGTAGTATTGGGTGCAATCTCACCCATGCACTCTGTTTCGACAGTCAACATAGTGCAAGTATTTATAGGAATTTTTGATTATGTCAAGGGTTACATGAGAGCCGCTTCAAAAAGCATGCGTGAAAGTAAAAGTTGGTATCTTTTGTAGAAAGCCTTTGCTTTCAATATCAGAAATTGTACAAACTAAATAAATTATAAGTCGGATTATTGATGTCCACCTAAAGTCGGATTATTGATGTCCACCCTTTCACGCCCTCATGAACCTTCAACTGCTATACCAAAACACCAAAAAACATTAATACATTAATAAATTAACACACCAACAAGGCCTTGTTCAACATATTCCATAATTTATAACATGCCCCTCAATTGAAAAAGCAAGTGACCTCAGTTGATAAAATAAAAATAAACATGGATGTCACAAAGGGCTGGTACTAAGCAAGATTTAGTTGTACCAACTCATCACTTGAAGTGTCCATCCATCTTTTTGAACAGTGGTATCAGAGCAAAGTTAAGGTAAAATGGGAGATGGTTTTCCTTCTTTCATTGATAAATTGGACAGGAACAACTATCAAGCATGGTCTCTAAGGATGAAGACATACTTACAAGGAAGGAGCCTCTATGGATACATCGGAGATGAGGAGATGCCCATATTCAGAAGCAAAGGACAACCTACAAGGGAAGAGCATGAAAGACTCAACACATGGTGTGCCAAGGATGCACTAGTAAGGTCTTACTTACTCAACTCAATCTTTGATTTTCTTCTTCCACATATTAGGAACTATAAGACATCCCAAGAGATTTGGGAAACATTGTCTTCTTATTTCTCTTCCAACACAAGGGCCAAGAAGAATCAATTGTGGATTGAATTCACAACTCAAAGGAAGCAACCTAAGCAAGCTATCTCAGAGTATGTGACCAAAGTTAAAGATGTAGCAGATCAGTTGGCAAGCATAGGAGAAGAGATTGAAGAGGAGCAGATTATAAGGCAAGCTATCAATGGTATTAAAGTAGATGACAAATGGGAGAGCTTCACAACTGCCATGGACTTGTACATGGACATGCAGATTCCAGACCTTACCACACTCATGGGGCAACTATTCACCCATGAAGCCAAGCTCAACAAGAATGGAGACTCATCAAGAGGTAATAGCTCTTCTACCCTATACACTAATAAGAATAAGTCTAAAGAGAAAGGCAAGAACAAGAAGGTAGAAGATGAAGGAACTACCTCCCAAGCCAACTATGCAGGGAGAGGTAGATCATCAAGAGGAAGGGGCAGAGGAGGAAAGCAAGGTATGGGGAGACCTTATAACTCCTCACCATGCAATATTTCTGGTTTATCAAATCATATTATAGATGAGTGTTTCAGGAACTTCAAGAATCAGAGAGGTAGAGGTTATCAAAGAGGTGGATACACACAATCAAGAGGCAGATTCAATCACCACCAAGGATATAACAACAACTAAAACAAAAACTACAATAGCAACTACAAATGAGGATACAAATCCAGGAAGGATTACAACAAGTACACAGAGGAGCAAGAAGATTCTCTTCTAATCATGAACATGACTTCAAAACCAGGTATAAATGATGGCCATCTCTTCTACATTGGCTCTGAATGCTCAAATCATGTGGCAGGCAATGTAGCTCTTCTCTCTGACCTTGAGGAACCAAAGGGTAAGCATCAGGTACAAACAACTGATGACACCAAGCACTCATTGATTAAAGTTGGAAATGTTAAGACCTCTAATGGGAACAAAAATTTGTTGAGTAGGGTTCTATATGTACCAACTATTACTAAGAATTTGATGAGTGTTGGACAGATTGTGGAAAAAGGTTTGCAGGTTAGATTCAACCAATATGGAGCATTTGTGGAAGATCCCAAGCATGGGTTCAAACGAATTTCTAAAGGAGAAAAAATAGGTATACCTTTCACTTTTGAACTTGAGGATACAAGGAACATTGCACTTTATAGTTATAAAGATCAAGCATTATCAAAGCTTGAAATTTGGCACAAAAGATTAGGGCATGTAGGTGAAAGAACCTTGAAACAAATATGCAGAGATCAATGTGTGCTTGGGATACCTAATGTATCGCAGCAACACATGATTTATAAATGTGGTGCTTGTCAGTTTGGAAAGTCTCATAGGTTACCCTTCTCAAGGAAAGGCTACATGCATGAGGACTACCTAGAACTTGTTCATACAAATGTATGGGGACCAAGCAAGGATCCCTCAATCTCTGGATCAAGTTATTATGTATCTTTCATTGATGACTATAGTAGGTGGACTGTATTGTACTTTATGAAGCACAAAGATGAAGTATTCAATTGCTTTAAAAAGTATCTTGCACTTGTTGAGAATCAAACAGGGAGAAATCTAAAAAGGCTAAGGTCAAAAGGAGGAGGTGAGTACTTCTCAAATGATTTTGATGCATTATTGCAAGACAGAGGAATTAAGAGAGAAATTACCACAAGGTATACTCCTGAGCAGAATGGGGTAGCAAAAAGAAGAAATAGATTGATTGTTGAAACAGCTAGGTCAATGTTAAATGAGAAAAAATTACCTAACTATTTGTGGGCAGAGATTGTATCTACTGCCACTTATTTAGTAAACAGGTTGCCATCCAAATCTCTTGATGGGATGACCCCTTATGAAGCATCGCATGGTAGAAGACCTTCACTTGATCATTGCAGGATATTTGGATGTGTAGCATATGTGCATATCCCTTCTGAGATAAGAGGTAAGCTAGACCCTAAAGCAGAGAAGTGCATCTTCATTGGATATGATTTAAATCTGAAAGGTTACAGGTTCTACAATCCTTCAAGCAAGGGATTCATGGTCAGTAGAGATGTTGTCTTTGATGAAAATGACTCTTGGTTTGATAATGAATGCAGGAAGGTAAAATTACCTTATGATTTGGAAGAGGAGTTTCCAAGCCTCACTAAGGAAGAGCCTACTCAGAATGAAGAAACCAATTCAGATGATGAGAAGATCATCAACCTTGAAGAGTTCAAAGCATGGAAGTCCAAAGGTAAACTCAAGATGAAGAAATTGGGAGATATACTTGAATCTTCAAACCAAGAAATTAGGAGATCACAAAGGGAGACCAAGAAGCCAATCAGATATGGGTATGACAGCTCTCTTGTTTCTAAGCACTCTGTTTATCTTGCAAAAAAGATTTATCAATTGAAGAACCGGCATCATATGAAGAAGCTAAGACCAAGGTAGAATGGAAAGAAGCTATGGATGAGGAGATTGAAGCACTCAAGGAAAATGACACTTGGGAACTAGTACCAAAGAAGTAGTCTATGAAGGTAATTGGTTCTAGATGGATCTATAAGATAAAAAGAAATTCTGATGGGCCAATAAGCTAGTACAAAGCTAGACTTGTGGCTAAGGGTTTTTCACAAACCCAAGGCATTGAATATGAGGAAACCTTCTCACGTGTGGCCAAAATGCCAACCATCAGGGTATTGGTAAGTGTGGCTGCATCAAAGAATTGGAACATGTATCAGTTAGATGTAAAAAAATGCATTTCTAAATGGATGGATTTCAGAGGATGTGTACATGTCACAACCTCCTAGCTATGAGGATCCAAACAAGGTAACATATGTATGCAAATTGAATAAAGCTCTTTATGGATTGAAGCAGGCACCTAGAGCAAGGAACCATAGGTTGACCACATATCTTCAGGACCAAGGTTTTGTCATAAGTAAAGCAGATACTTCTCTATTCATCGAGAGAAGTAATTCAGAGGTAATATACCTATGTGTATATGTTGATGATATCATACTTACATGTAATGATGCTAATGGCATCAAACAGATAAAAAATCAGATGATGAAGGAGTTCAAAATTAGTGATCTTAGATCACTAAAATATTTTCTTGGACTTGAGTTAGTTTAAACTAACTCTGGAATTTATATTACTCAGAGAAAGTATATACAGAATATGTTGAAGAAGTTTCATTTGCACGATGCCAAAGTTGCAAGTACTCCAATGGAGGTAAACCAAAAATTAAGTGCTCATGAAGGTGATGTACTTGAGGACATTGCAAGTTATCAAAGCATAGTGGGAAGCTTGAATTATGCTACCTTGACAAGGATAGACATTGCTTATGGAGTAAGTGTGCTAAGTTAGTTTACACACAAGCCTAGGACACCTCACTTGGAGGCTGCCAAAACAATCTTGAAGTACCTAAAGGGTACTGAACATCATGGTTTATATTTCCCTTCTACATCAGACTTGGACATTAAAATTTATTCAGATGCAGATTGGGCAGGATGCAAAGATGATAGGAGTACCTCAGGATACCTTTCATTTGTAGGTGATAAGCCAATATCATGGTCTTTAAAGAAGAAACCTACTATTGCTTTATCTTCTATTGAGGCAGAGTATAGAGGATTGGCCAATGCTACTCAAGAGGCCATATGGATCAGATTGTTGTATACAAAATTGGGCTTGCATACTACATCTCCAATGATCTTTGGAGATCATACAAGTTCATTACACCTTGTAGCTAATCCTATTTACCATGCTAGGACTAAGCATATAGAGGTACACTATCATTATGTGAGAGAGAAGCTATTAAGCAAGGATATTCAGCTAGCATATGTATCAACTAATATGCAATGTGCAGATTTATTGACTAAAGCATTAGATGGTACAAAACTGTGCAGGTTCAAATCAATGATTGGATTGCAGGATATTTATGAAGATTAAAAATGAAGACCAAGACAAAAATGTTTGGCTTGAGGGGGAGTTGTTGGTGCAAAATCCAAGCCCATACATTTGGCTTGAGATTCATAAAGAAGTGAAGTTCCATGAGAACCATTGCTAGTGGAGATTTATCTCTTTACCTTTGTAAAAGTCATTACTTTTTTGACTTGAAAATATTTGTATCACCTACCCAAAAGTCGTGGACATATTAGTTAAGAAAGTAACAACTACATTGAGGGAATATCTCCTAGAATGAAGGTTCACTTTTAGATAGAGCCAAAATTTGAATTCAAATTCAAATTTGTACTCAACTCTTATATATACTCACTTGAAAAAGTCCCGGTCAGAGTGATCATTTCCTGAGCTCTCCATTGTCATTTTACTTATGTGTAAAGCATACCTTGTAGCCTACACCATTCTCATCATAAGGCTATGATTACCAATCCTATGATCTTGTACAACATTGTTCATTAATACATTATATCTACATTGTTCATCTATGATATCTCTATTATAGTCATCTCTCATTGTCAACTTGTGCTGCTCATATCTCATTCATTTCTCGACCAACTTCCATTATCTATAGCATGTTGGAATCTTTTCCAAGTTATCTACTTGGTGACAAAGTTTGAAGCAAATCCATTCAGCAAATTTGGAGAAAACTACATTGAAGCACTCACTATTCAATCTTGGCAGAGGTCCTAAAAAATCAAGGGTAATGATTAATTTGCTAAATTGATTTCTCTGTGTATAGTTGATCATTTCAAGTTATTCCACTTGGAATCATTAGCTTACTAAGCTAACTAGATATCTCTAGAAGGAATTTCTCCAATTCCTACTGTACTGGTAGCACTGAGCATTACAAGCAGTAGGTGTATGATCCAAAATAGAAGGTTTTCTTGGATTCTTCTATTTAGAAGTAGTCTATTTTGATTCAATCTTTTCAAACATCATTTCCAAAGTACATAGGCACTTTTATGGTGTCATTGGAAAGCTAAGAGGGCCCACACATCAACTCTTAAGTCACAAAGGGCTGATACTAAGTAGGATTTGGTTGTACCAACTCATCACTTGAAGTGTCCATCCATCTTTCCCAATACCTCACTTGAATTCAACCTTTTGTGTCAGTCTAGAGGGATTTGTAGAGAGTTTACATCTCCTTATACCCCAGTACAGAATGGTGTAGCTGAGAGGATGAATAGAACTATTCAAGATAGATTAGTCTCTATGTTACATCATGCAAACCTCTCACAAGGCTTTTGGGCAGAAGCAGTATTGAATATAGTTCATGTGATTAACCTTTCACCTAGTACTGCCAAAGGTCCGAAAGTGGATCAAGAGTTGTGGACAGGGATGCCACCATATTATGATCATCTTTGAGTTTTTGGGTGTGAAGCATATGTTCATATACCCAAGAATCTTAGACAAAAGTTGGACCATAAGTCAAAGAAATGCATTTTCCTTGGATATGGTCGAGAAGGACAATTTGGATATCGCTTATGGGATCCTGAAACATGGACACTGATCAGAAGTAGTGATGTCATTTTCAATGAGTCTACGATGCATAAACAGCCCATCAAGCAGGTTGAAGTGAGAAGAGTGGTGTTTGAGGATACTAGTCCTTTGGTTAGCATACATAAAAATGCTGCACATAGGGGTGCTCAAGAGAATGTCCCCCATTCAGACATTCTGCACGTGTCTCACATCCACTTGATAGATATGTTCCACGTTTAGATTTTGTTATGCTAACAAATGTGGGTGAGCCTTCTTGCTACAAAGAGGCTATGCAGGAAGAGGATCATGTCAAGTGGGAGCATGCCATGAAGAGTGAGTTGCATTCTATTTACAAGAATGGTACTTGGGATTTAGTAACTTTGCCAAAGGGCAGGAAAGCTTTACCATGTAAATGGGTATATAAGTTGATTCACATCAGATAGTGCTTCTCCAAAGTATAAAGCATGACTCATTGCAAAGGGTTTTAAGCAACAACATGGTGTTGATTTTGAGGAAATCTTCTCTCCAGTGGTCAAGATGACTACCCTGTGCATGTTGCTTGGATTCGTTGCAATGGAGGACTTAGAGCTAGTCCAAATGGATGTGAAACTGCTTTCTTGCATCGAGATCTTACAGATGAGATCTATATGGAACAATCAGAGGGTTATGTAGTTCCTGGCAAGGAAAGTCTAGTTTGTAAGCTTAAGAAGAGCTTGTATGGACTTAAATAGTCCCCTAGACAATGGTACCAAAATTTTGATGCTTTTATGAAATCTCAAGGATATTCTCGAAGCAATGAGGATCATTGTCTCTACACAAAGAGATGCTCAGATGGCAGTTTGATATGCTTGATACTTTATGTCAATGATATGTTGATCGCTGGGAAGTCCTCTTATGATTTGTCAGTTCTCGAAAAGAAGTTGAATCAGACATTTGATATGAAGGATTTTGGGGGATGTCAAACATATTCTTGGCATGCACATTACTCGTAATAGGAGTAAAAGATGCATATAATTGTCTCAAAGTGAGTACATATCCAAAGTGCTTCACCAGTTCAATATGCAGGGTGGAAAGGCATTGAGTACACCTTTACCCACATATGTGAAATTGAGCAAGGATGATTGCCCCAAATTAGATGAGGAAAAAGAATTCATGACCGAAATTCCCTATCAGTCTGTTGTTGGCAGTCTCATGTACGTTATGGTAGCTACGGGACCAGACATTGCATTTGCAATGGGAGTTGTGAGCAGATATATGTCTAATCTTGGCAAGAAACATTGGGAAGCGGTCAAGATGATTTTGAGATATCTGAGAGGCACTAAGGACAAGTGTCTATGCTTAACTAGAGGGAAAGCATCCATTATTGGTTACACAGATTCTGATTATGTTGGTTGTGTAGAAAATTATAAGTCTACATCAAGGTACATTTTTCATTTTGTTGGAGGTGTTATCTATTGGAGATCTCGTCTTCAAGAATGTACATCTATTTCCACTACAGAAGAAGAGTATGTTGCAGCAAGTGAGGCATGTAAGGAAGCATTGTGGCTTTCTTTTCTTGCTTGTGATATGGGTTTACCTCAGCATGTACTTGGCTTGCTCAGTGATAGTGAGAGTGCCATTGCTTTGGCTAAGAATCCAGTATATCATGCAAAGACCAAGAACATTGAGGTGACACTTCATTAGAGATTGCTTAGCCATTGAGCGCATTATTCTTGAGAAGGTTCACACTCTACCACACGATAGCTTTCAACATTGTTGTCATTTGATGGGGGTTACTTGATTCTTGATCTTACACATTCACTTGTATACTGTGTAACATACCCATCAGGTGGGAGGTATAGTTTGTATACTTACACTCAGGTATTCTTTATCATTCTTTATTTTTCTCCCATAGTTACTTTGGCCATATTGGACTTTAGTGGGAGATTGTTATCATTAGTGTGCATGTGAAAGTCCAAATGGCCACCGGACACTTCCTTGTATATGTTCTTTAATAAAACATATAATGGCCTGGTCAGTCACAGATTGTAAGTTCAACCGCATTTTGTAAGACCTAAGAAGTTTGTCTTCATGCTCCCTGTGTACTGTGTTTTTTGTGTATTCTGCAGCACCTATGTGAATACTATGCACGGCCTCGGGAGCTCGGTTTTCTACTCCGAGCATATCATCGTGGAGCTCTCAAGAAGGAGAGCGCATTGTGGTGCATCGACATCAAAATACTTCATTCTTTTCTAGCTTATCATTCATAAGCTGACTCATTCCATCCATACTTTCCATTTCTACAGCAATTTGCATCACTACAAAAACACTAGAAGTAGTACCTCTGCTTGACATGATAGTTTAATCTCAGAAAAACATAATTTTTTTAATCAACAGTATATGGAATCTCTCAAAATTCTAGATCTAGAATATCTGAGTGTTGGCAAACACAACACAAGTTACAATTTTACAAATTGACCTGACTTTTCCATGGGCCCCACCATTGTGGACTTGAAATGGAGGTCAAGATGTCTCTAAAAGAAAAATCTAATCAAAACAGCTAATCCTAAAGGGATAACTCTTGAAAATATTTTGACGCCCTCTACCTTCATACCAAATTTTGTAGCAATATGAGGTTGTTTGTGAATCAGGCTTTCTTCATGCCTGCTCGCATATTCTTCATTGTCGACATTCTCCGTGAGCTCTCTAGAGCCACATTGGCTTTAATACCATGTCACGAGGAAGGAGATAAGGAAGAGAGCTCACTTACACACTCTCACACTCAAAGAGGGGCACATTTATAGATTGAGGTAAGGAAGAATGATCTTCTCCTTCTTATTACATAAGAGGAATATACAAGAGTGACCTAATACAATGTTGCAATTAGTGCAATGTATAAAGAACAGTACATAAGGAAAAACCCAATGTTCGTAAATGAAGGAGTTGGCAAGAAACAAGTGTGCCATCACTCTTGGTAGATGAATGTAGCAAAGCTCACTAAAGTATCTCTAACATATATCGGTTGGACCACTATACATGCCAGAGAAATGAAAAAGTGATATGTGTCATCCTCGATCATCACATGTTGGGATTTATATCTCAATAATATACTTCATCCTAGCTTCTTTATTAGTAAGCAATTGTTGGATAAATTCATCTGATTCTTGATCTTCTATTTCCTATGCTCTCTGAACTAACACATCACGTTCTTGTACAAGGGAAGGTTGCCTTTCTATTGTTGCTAGTCTTTCCTGAGCCACATCTTCAATCAATACCTCTTTTGACCAGATACTAGATTTGGCTTTCCATAATTCAATTTCTTTGAGTAATTTTGATTCGTGTTGTTGCCATGCTATTCTTTCTTTTTCTATTTCTTCATTCAAATTATTGTATCCTCTCATGGCAGTAGAAGCATGTGTGCTAGCTTGGTTTCCAATTCTTTAGCATCCTTTAATTCCTTGTTCATATTTTCTAGATCCTGCTTGATTGATTTTAATTCTTCATTTTGGTTGTTTGAAGTGGTTCCTTCTACTTTGTAATGACCTTCCTCCATCAAGATTCTATTCATTTCTTCATTTTCCTTGGTTAGTACCTGATGAGATGTTTGATGTCTATAAAATTTTGTTCTTTGATTCTAGCTGTCTAATTTCACATTCCATTCTCTTGATATTTTCACTTAAATTCTCACATTTTTCTTCAAAACATTTGATCTTATTTCTTCCATGTACCACTTCTATTTCTGACTAAATAATTTTCTCTTGGTATGACTCATTAACCTTCCTTTGTTCACGGAGTTATCCTGCTAGCCTGCTTTGCTCTCCTCGATGATCTTTAATGATTTTGTCACCTTTAACAAACTCAGCTTCTACTACAACACCTCATAGTATAATATTTTTGCTAGATGGTCTGAATTTTTTAATATGATTTAACACAATCTCATAAGTTCCTTGAATGCCCATAGGAAACTTGGTTATCTCTAGAATTTCCTATTTCTTTCTTACCTTTATTTGCTTTTCCTTATCTTTAGCTTCATTCTCTTCCTCTGACTTTGAAGAAGATGGTTCCTTTTGTTGATTTTTTTTCTTGTTCATGATCCTCTTTATGTTAGGCTCTTCATAACCTTCATGACTACTCTCTTGATTCTCTTGGTCATTATTTAAATCTCTTTTTGCATGTTCTTCCTCATGGTTTGAGACATCCTTCATTTCCACATCATTAATCCCATTTTCAAGTTGAATATCATCTAGAATGTTTGGGTATCCTCTACTATGATTTGTTGAGCTTCTATCTTTTCTTCCTCCACAAATTTTACTTATGTTGTATCCACTTCCAAAAATTTGATCATACTTTTTGTTCCTTAATTACTTTTTGCTTCTTTTGCATCTTGATCTATTAATACAATTACTCCTTTTGACTCCTCAGTTTGCATAGTATCTTTTAGGTCTAGTAATTCTTTTTCAAGTTCCACTACCTTAGTCATTCCTTGTATCCCTTTATTTTGAACTCCCACTTGCTTACTAGGAGTGTTTGGTTCTGATAAATTTAAACTTCTAGCAAAAGCCTTCTACATCACTATTTGGATTAGTATCAAAACTTGCTTTGAATGGAGTTATCTTAACTGATTTTGTTATCTTTGATTCTTCATTTTCTACTTCTATTTTGTGGATCAAAGTTGATCCTCATAATAAATCTTCTTTTGATACGTCTTCTTCAACTTCAACTTTCTTCTTGGTCCATTTCACCTTTCTTTTAATCTTTGATTCTTTTTTTCTCTTCTTCACCACTACTCTTGTTGTTGTCTTCTTAGGGGCTCCTTGGATTTCTTGGAAGTAAGACAATAGAGCAACTCATTTTTTTATGAATATCATCTCTGTTTTAGTGAATTCATATTGGTCAAATTCAATCTAGTCAAAGTGAAAATGTTCAAAGTCAAAGTGGTCAAAGCCAAATTGGTCAAAGTCGAGAGGTCAAGGTGCATAGGTAGTGCAATCAATTTGCTCACAATGGTTATGGGCTACAGAAAGTGGATGAAGGTTGTGGATTGTCTTTTCATAAGGTTTCAAGGGTTTTAAAGTATTTGGAAGGTTTAGCTGAACCCTCCCTTAGGTACACATATTGAAGAAAAAATGAAGGCATGTGAAGAGGAAGCGATACGCAAAAGTGTATGTATGGTTTCCCCATTTAAAATTTTGTTTTAGTCCTAAATTCACTACATGACAAAATAGGGAGTTGTTGGTTGTACACACTTTTAGAAATTCTTGGGAAATCAAAGTGAGCACCAAGATATGCTATCAATTAGGCACGGCAAACATAAGTAAATCGACACACAAGGCATGCATTATTCTTGGAGTTAGACTAAGGAAGTGAGAGCATACTCTATGCTAGGGAGAAGAGCAAGAGACATTGAAGCAGCGTGCGACATAGAGAATCAAGTGTGAGACAAAGTGTGCAAGAAGGGTGATCTAGTGTGTGCAATGAAGGTGTGCAGAGAACAAGTAAGCAAGGCAACCAAGGTGGCACAAGGACCATTGAAGAGGTGTGTGTGTCCGTAGAAGGTGTTCCTCTCCCTCCTACCCTATTGGAAGCTTGAGTGCAAGGTGTGCACAAGAGCAAGCTCCTGGAGAATGTGGAGGTCTCGTGTAGAGAAGGTTAGTGACATAAAGAACTCTAGGTATCTTGTAACCTTGTGTGTGTGTGTGTGTGTATATATATTCATTTGAATTAAGCACTCCGCATAGAGATCACTTGGTCTTGTTTGGACATTGTTATTGTATTTTATTCCTATTGGTAATCAATATACAAAAGCTTCCGGTGTCTGTGTTCCACTTCTTCTTCTTCCTTCTCCTAGAAACACTCAAGTCCCTTTCTGCAAAAGAATCCCCCAAAAAATTTGGCACGCCCGGTGGGACCACAAGAAGGCTTGAGCATAGGAGAACCAATAATTGCAAAGTGTTGAAGAAGTGCAAGGATACTGACAATATTGTGCTATTCTGAGAGGTAATCTTTCTTCTATTTGGAATTCCCTTAAGCCTAAGAGGAGTATGAGCACCGCAATGTAGTCCCAAACCTTGAGGGTCCCTCACAAAGCAACAAGAAGGAAAGTTGTTCAAAGGTCAACTAGCCCTTTATCATCAACATCATCAATAAGGAACATGGCGGCTCAGGTAGACTTAGAAACTCTACTCTCCAAGGGAAGATGCATTTTTTATTCTTTTCCTAACATTAGAACGGTTAGCAGATAAATGGTTTAGTCAGTTTGCCAATAATCATTTCACTACATGAGACTTAATGAAGGAAGCAGTTAAGACAATTCCAACAAGGGAACTCAGTAGAGAACATTATAGAAGAGTTAGAAAATCTAAGGCTAGGCCTTGGGTAGGCATTTCTAGAATTTTTCACTAGAGCCAAGGCATTGATGGCTAAATTACCAGATCCTCCCCTTGACTTCTTCATCAAGAAGTGGCTGGCTAAACCACTTCCAATCTCAACACAATGTAAAATTAAAGAGTTAGTGCTACCTACATCAACAATTGAAGAGTTCATTAATATAGCCACAAGATTGGAGCAGATTAGGCACCAATATGAGACAAGCTCTTCTAGTCTATCATATCTTGTAGAATGTGAGGACTTAGTAATTCAATTAAGAAAGGAACTTGAGAGCTTGAAAAGGAACAAACCCCACAAATAGGAGGAAAGTTGTCACACTATTACAATGGTGAGTACCAACGTGAGGAGCTCCACCTCATAATTGTCAATCCGCGGAGAGGTTCAGCCAATATGAAGATCATGAGCAAGTGAAGTGCATGAAGGTGATGGTGAGAAATGTGATTGCATACACACACATGCACACACACACACACAAGGAAAGTGACAATGGAGATCAATGGAAAGAAAGAAAAGAACTCGTACTCATATTCATCATCAACTAATTACAATAGCTCTTCTAAATACTAGCTCATAAGTTTAACAACAACCACAAAATGAGCTCTCTCGCTCTATTTATAGTTTTTTCTTAGTTTTGATCGGTTTCACATCTAGTGACTGACATAGTTAAAAAATAGGTTCTACATCTAAGTTGAGGTACCTAACGACTTCCAAAAATTACAAAAATTGGTATGAGCTTTCTACGTAAACTCCTCAAGCTCGAGGACTTCTCGACTTGCACAAAATGGAGTCACACTTGCAATGATCAGATGTATGTACATATATTGCATTGTTTTAGTGATAAAAATCATTGTTGGGATTATGAAGTGATTTATAAGTAATCTATATGCTTCCTCTATGTCTATGACGAGATCCTACGCTCGATCCTTTGCCTTGAACACTCCCCTCCTCCTCGTTTCTATCATCACTCATAGAACCTGATTATGCATAAGTAATATAATTATTGAGCAGGTCTATCGTCAGGGTATGTTCCGTGATTCGAATTCCCCTGATAAGGTTGCATTCTAGCTTTTCCCAATTGATGGGTTGGTGCTCATGTGGATGTGGCATCTGATAATTTTTAGAGTACATCACTCGTTCACATGCAAACAAGTGAAGCAAATGAGTGGGTCGGCTGATAAAAACTTCTAAGTGGTACTCCCAGAAGCTAGTAGTGAACATGTCTTCGAACGTCTGCTTGTAGCAGATAGGCATAAATTTCTGTTTGCAGTGTCACACATAGCATACTTTGAGTGAAGGTGTCGTGCTCAGGTCATATACTAAATCTAAGTTGCCATGTTCAAATCTTGGTGTGTTCACCATTGGAGCCTTGACACGTCGGAATGTCTTGAATACCATCTACATCATATCAAAAAAAAATTTGGTCATTTGCACGATAGCATCAGTCATCCAATGTAGGCAAGGTAACCAATGATGAATAGTGGCCATCATATATCCGACGGTAGGAGTGTTGTTCAGGGGAGGTGCGAGGTAGGGGTAGTTGAGCCAGTCTGTACATTGGTGATTGTTTTGAACTTTTATTGCGAATGCATTCCAGGTATGCCTTTGAGGAATCGGTGTATAGCACAGGTTGTATTTTAAGTGGGTGGCCATATGCATCCACGTGTGCATCATTTTTGGGTATTGTTGGAGTAATTCTGCCCTCCATGTAGGTTGATAGATATGACCCCTTTCTTCTTTTTGGGGGAACATCTTCTAGCTCGAACTGAGTGGCATGCGTTGGATACTTCTTAGTGATGCTTTAAATCTGGAAATTATATTCCTCGAGCAAGAGGAAGTAAGGTTTATACTGAAGCTCACTAGTCATAATGTGTCAACGTGGTGCAATGGCAACAAAATATGGAGACTTCAAAATAACCTCTTCAATGTTGGCCATCACATGTAACTGCACATCAACTCGCGCCGAATGTGTTTTGCCAAGTTCTTCAATCGTTTTTAACCATGCCAGAGGAGGTAACTCGTATGTATCCTGGCCTTGTACTGATGATCGGCCTCCAACCATGGGCAATGGTACATACTCTTCTTCAAATGTGTCATCAACTGGTATGGGTATAGTCTCGTCAGGTTCCAGCAAGTCTAGTGGAGAGTTTGGTCGAGGAGGTTCCGTCATGTTGGATACTTAGGTCTGCAATTCGTGTACTTTTATGCATTGCGCATTCAATTTGTGAAGGAGGGCCGGTGGGGTGACTTCCTGTACAATGGTAGACCCTATTGAATCCTTTAACAACAATTTCTTATTTGTCTCCTTGAGTGTTTGGCATTCTTCTTGTAATCGGTCCTAATCTTCTAGCACCCGCGCATGGTCTCCCAAGAGAATATGCATTGACTCTAGGGGAACAGCTTGAAAATGAGAGGGGGTGATAGGGGTCTTTGGATTATCCAAGGTAACCTTGAAGCTCTCGTGGTTTTGTTGTTGGAGTCGTTGATTTTCTTCCTTGGCTGCATTGAGATTCCTTCAAAAGAGCGCCATGTTGCGCGATAATTGAGCATTGCGCATTAAATAGACATCTAACTACAACTCGACTTCTTTGACGCGTTCCTGTACTTGTGCCTCAAGAGTTTGTTGGTGCTCCGTTTCTGAGGTTTGATACTTCATATTGAGTTCCTCATTCTGTAAAGTTAGTGCATCTAATAGTTTCTGCAAAACTTGCGTAGATTGTTGGAGGGCCGGATGTTGCTACCCTAATGAAGAATATTCTACATTAATCTGTTGAAGGCACTGTATCATCTGCTGGATGGAAACATCAACAATGGAAGATGATGATGATGCAAATGTGGGAAATGACACATGTCGAGTGCTTTATAATGCAATGGGTGTGGGAGTTGGGGTAGGGATTGTGGATGTCATGGCAAGTGATGCAAGAGATATGTGGATAGGTGTCGTGTGAAGTGTGCTACGTGATGTGGGTGATACATGCAAATGTGCATCTTGTGAGGCAGCGGGTGAAATTTCCACATCGTTGGAGGTGCTTTCAATGATAGCAATGTGAAAGAGTGAAGTAGTTGCGATTGTGCAAGGTGGGTGTTGCAATTGTGTGGTTAGAGGTGAGTGGGGTGGTGTTCTTGGTGGCCATAAGAAGGGAGCTTGTGGATGGAGTTCCTAGGAGGGCCTGTCAAAGGGAAAAGGTGAGTTTTTTGGATACAAAAAGGATGTGAAAGAGGAGTAGGATGACGGTGGTGGTGTAGACACTGTGAAGGAGTACAATGGGTTAGTGGTGTACGCGGGAAAATGAGGGGGTGGGGAAATGACAGGTGGCGTATGGATAGGTGTAATGGAGACAGAGGTAATGGGAGGAGTAGTCATAATTGGATTGGATATCAGGGGCCAAATGGAGATGGGGGATGGAATATGAACATCGGGGCTCTCTACAATGTTAGGGGAGGGTTGTTTTGGTGCTCGGGGAGAAGGAACGGTTTCACTAATGGTATATACATGGGTAGTTTCTTCACTTGCGGTTAGGTCAATAGTAGAAGAACCCACAGGTGGTGCAGATGTCATAGGATCTAGAGGTACACGAATGTATGTGCCCGATCGTTTGAAGATTCTAACTCGCCATGGATCAAACTTGGGAAGGGGCTTCTGTAGTAATTAACGTAAGGTTTTGGGTACACCTATTGACTGGATCAATTCATGCATAGCTAAGATGAAAGTCTCTTCCAATCCACCGTTGATCAATTCTTGCTGCAAAATGGCTTGGCTCTATTCCTCAATCACCCTGGTCCTTGCCCAAACCTTATTCATAGTGTTATGTAGCCATCTAATGGCTATCGTGTATGTTATTGCTTCTCATCTTTCCTCTTCATATGTATTGGTTTCCCCTTGAGCTTTTGCTTGTGTCTCTAACTGATGGGCTTCTTCCTCACTTTCTTCAGTGTCAGCAGCTCCCTCATCAGTCACTGTGTGGTCGTCGTCTTTGTCTTCAAAGTGAGCATTCTCTCCCTCTGATGTTGTTGTCAGATAAGTAGGTCGTTCAAATTCTTGAGAAACAAATTGTGTGTCCAAAAACTAGAAGTCACTAGACAACACCTCTAGGATCTTGAAATCAAATTTAGTGTTGATATCCTCTATACCCAAACTAGTGAACAGGAAGGTAAAAGATTCAGAAACAAAGGTAGAGGTCACCACGGGAGCTTCAACAGTAGTGGTGGCTATGGTCGGAATGGTGGTAGGAACAGTGGTTGCTACCTGGGAGACCTCATGCATGGTAGCGAAGCGATTCAAGCAGACTCAAAGTGGTGGAACAGTTGGCTATGGTTGAAGTAGAGGTTTTCGTGGGGAGATCTCAGGTGTGGGCTATGATGAAGGGGATTCCAAAACCTATAAACAAGGGATTGTGCCATGCATGCACTTTACTCATCTAGCATTGGGAGGTCGTGTGGTTTTCTTTTTGCCTTTGTATTGTTGTAATTGCGCTATTGGAAGGGCCCTCTCAATAGCGATATCATAAGCCAAACACATATAGATAATGTGTGTGAGGGCACAACAACCATGAAAAAAAAATTTCTTCTCCCAACAATGTCCTGCTAGTAAAAGTTGGTCATGGATATAAGTGGCAATGTCAATTGCTTGAGGTCCAAGAGTGGCAAGGTACAATCCAAACCATACATGTTTGTGGGGAATTGTAAAGCGCTCGTGTGCCAGAAAAGCAAAATGTTGGAGGCATATCCTCAAAGGAGTGGTGACTTGAGGAGTGATGGCTGAGATTGCAGGCCATTTGTCCACATCACTTTGCTTCATAGCCTCTAGGATAAGGCACTCTTTCTCTATGTGCGTATGATTACCATGGATCTTAAGAGTGGTCCTGATTAAGTCCAAAGACAAGGTGAACTTCTTAAAGGGGGATCATTGACTAAGGAAGGTAGTATGAAGACAAGATCCAACTTCTTGTGCTCTTGTTCCTTTATAGAAGCAACTAGATAATAACACCTAGAGAAATCAGGTTTAGGGAGTGGTGCACTCAAGTAGGTTGCAAATCCTGCTCTCTACCAAATAGACCTGAGTTCTTCACTATTCTAGAGGTCTTCAAACTCTTGGGAAAAGACCTGATAGCATCAGCACACATTTGCTACATATGTCAGGTTGGCTTCATAGATGAATTTTGCTTCGCCCAGTGGTCCGGCGAGCCCTTGGAACCAATGTGCCTTACTGCTCACTTTTTTCGTTTTTCCCCAGGGCGGGTCTCCAATAGGCATAGATCCTAAGAAACCTTGGAATTTTGGTGGTATTACCGTTAACAGGTGTTGCTCTAGCACAATGGTGAGAACCACGTTAAGAAGCTTCACCTCCTTAATGTCAATCCGCGGAAGAGATAGGAGTGATATGAAGATCGTGAATGTGAGATGAAGTGAGAGTGAAGGTGAGAAGCATAGAAATGCACACACACATACACACACACAATGAAGAGACAAGCAAGACACAATGGAAGGTGGGAAATTAGCTCTATTACTCAAGAACACTATTACAAGCTCAAAAATAGCTCTAAGCTCACACTAGCCAACACTAACCAACCTCAAAAATGAGCTCTCTAGCTCTTTTTATAGTTTCTAGACTAGTTTTGACCGGTTTCACATCTAGTGACCGGCATAGTTAAAAATTAGGTCCTAGAGGCTATTTGGAAGGGTAAACGGTGTCTAAAAATAACGAAAATTGATACGCTTGTTCTACCTAAGCTCCTCAAGCTCAAGGACTCCTCGGCTTGCACAAAATGGAGCTATGGATTACAAAATGGGGTTTTCTATGTTACATATGTTACAATAGTGATAAAAATCACTGTTGGAGGTTTTTGAAAAGTATTTTTAGAACATGATTCTTTGAAAAAAGATTTGACTGGCTTCCTGCTCCGTTGTTACATGCTTCTGCGTCGTCTGTGCCTCAGGATGCTTCCAACACCCCCCTCCCTCTCGCTTCTGTCGTCCCTGACAGAACCTTGTTGTGAGGTCTGCCGGATATAGTTCTGTAGGAGGTCTTGAGCGAGGGTGTGCTCGGAGATACGAATGCCTCGGGCCAGATCTGCCTCGAGTTTCTCCTAGTCGATTGGTTGCGGTTCTTCCGGTGGCGGGAGCTGATAGTGTGTGGAATAGACCATTCGTTCACAGGCAAATAATTGTAATAAATGTGTAGGCCTGCTTATGAATACCTCTGAATGGTATTCCCAGAAGCCGGTTGTGAACATCTCTTCGAACGTCTGCTTGTAGCACGCCGGTAGGTACTTTATTCTGCAGTGCCAGGCATAACACACCCGTAGCGATGTCGTTGTACTCATATCATATACCAGGTCAAAATTGCCATGCTCAAAGCCCGGGGTGTTGACATGGGGTGCCTTGACGCGTCGGAAGACTTTAAAAATCATTTGCATCATGTCAAAGATTTTGACAGTCATATGCGCCGCTATATCGTCCATATGCTTTAATCTAGGGAGCCAGTGGCGAATTGTAGCCATCATGTAGCCAACAGTTGGTAACTCAATGGGTGGCTTAAAATAGGGGTAATTCAACCAGTCTTGGCACTGCTTATTGTTTTGTACCTTAATAGCAAAGGCAGTCCAGGAGAGGCGTCGTGGCACTGGTCCCCAACATGGGTTGTACTTCAAATGCAAAGGTGCCTTTACCCATGTACTCATCATCTCTTGATACTGCTGTAGTAAATCTTTTCGCCACTCTGGCTGATAGATCCTTCCTTGCTGCGCATCTAGTGGTAGATCGGTCTCCTCGAATTGAGTCGCATGCGATGGTTTCTTACCTGTCTCTTTCTCAATGGCTAACTGGTATTCAGCCATTAACATAAAATACGGTTTATACTGTAGCTCGTGCCCAGATATGTATCGTCACGGGGCCAAATGAGCAAAGAATGGAGATTGTAATATTCTTTCTTCTATCATCGCCATGGCATGTAATTGTGCCTCTACTCTCGCTGAGTGCGTTGTTCCAAGTTCCTCAATAGTCTTCATCCACGCGGGGGTCGGAAGTTCGTACGTCATCTGGCCTTCAGCCGTGACGCGTCCGCCTGGGATGGGTTGTGGCTCGTACGCTTCTTCAAACGTTTCCTCCACCGGAATGGTGACCGTTTCTTCCTCAGCTGGAAGCTCAGGTGGGGAATCTGGTCTTGGTGGTGCTTCATATACTGCGATCCTTGATTCAAGGTGTGATACCTGGGCCCGTAATGAGTTGAGTTCCTCTAGGAGGTCAGGAGAGGGGTCCACAGGTGCTGGTATGTCTTTGTGTGCCGATTCTCGTAACTGGAGTAATTTGTGATCTTCTTTGAGTTTCTGTAACTCCTCGTTCATGCGGTCATATTCATCTAGCAATCTTACATGATCGTCTAGCAGCATCCTCATCGAGTCTGAAGGAATGGCTTTGAACCTGCTAAGACTGAGTGGTTGGTCTGGGTGGTCGAGCGCTGCTTCTAAGTTTTCTCGGTTCTGATCCTGTAAGCGCTGGTTTTCTTCCTTGGCGGCTGCTAGGTGTCTTCGTAGTAAGCCCATGTTTCGTGTTAGCGTTGCATTGCGGACTGTCTGGGCTCTTAATAAGTTATCCAGGTCAGCAGTTGCTTCCTTGGTCTTTTCTTTGCTTTCTAGTTCCAATTTGTGATAGGCTTCTCGTAATTCCTGGTATCGGCTGTTCAGAGAGGCATTCTCAATAGACAATAAATTAAGCTGCGACTGTAAGTCATTGGTTGTCCTCTGCAGCTGCTGATAATTATCACCAAGAGATGTGAACTCATCTCTTACTTGCGTCATACACATGAACATCTGTCGGAATGCATTATCTACAGTGGGTGATAGTATTAATGGGGTGCTAAATGAAGATGCAGTTGGTGTAGATGCAACGGGAATGGGGAATGGGGGTGGGAAGGTGGATGATGTAGTGATTGTTGAAAATTGTGATGTGCCTAAAAATGTTTGTGCCGTGAGTGAAGTGAGTGATGGTGCAGTGGGTGGTGAGATGTCCATGTCAGTGGACGTGTCTAGTGCGGTGACCGTGAATATGGGTGTGATCGTGGGTACTCGTGCTGGTGTAAATACGGGATTTACAAAGGTTGAGGGGTAATTTACAGGGGGGCTGGCTGGAGCAGCTTGGTAGAAAGGGGAAAGAGGGGTTACAGTGGGTCGGGGAGGTGAGACGGGGGAGAAGGTTAATGGCGGTGGGAATGGGAAAAGGGGTCATGGAGTTGTGGGGAAAGATGGAAGAGATTGATGAAGGAATGGGTTGGATAGAAAGGTGGGTGTGGGAGGGGGTAGACTAGGGCTAATGGATGCGGGAATTGTGGGGTTAGTGGTCGTAAAGACAATTTCTGCAAGGCCACCGACGAATGAAGATGTTGGTCTGGGGGAAGGAGGGTGAAGAGGGGAGGCTGGATGGACGGGCGGTGAGAGAGGAGCGGTTGGGGTGGTCGTTACTTCAGTGACTACTGAGGTATGTACAGTTGTAGCGCGGGTTGGGGAATCTATAAGGATGGTTTCTACAGCCAACGAACTTTCGGGGACGAGGCGTGCCTCCCTGGCTTGTTCAAAAGACTGTGCTCCTGTTGGTACACGAATGTATTCGCCGGGCTTTGAAAGTAGTCGTACTCTGCGGGGGTAAAACTGTGGTAGTGGCTTTTGTTGCAAGTACCTGAGGGCTTCGTTGGAGCCTACTGATTTGACTAACTCTCTGAATCCTTTGATGTATGCGTCTTCGAATCCGCCTGTGACAAGTTCTTGTTCTATTATTGTTTGACTCTCTTCCTCTGTCAGCTTTTTGCGTGCCCAAACTTTTTCCATTGTTCTATACAGCTTCTTGATAGCTAGTGTGTAAGCCGCTGCTTTGTAAGTTTCATCTTCATGGGTACTTGTATCACCATGTGTGTCTGTTTGTTGGGCTTGGCCATCTGTCTGTTCATGCTCTTGGGATTCCTGTGTTCCCTGGCTAGCTTCGTCGTCTCCTTCGTCGTCATCGGTTGCTGTTCTTTCGTCATCAGAGCTGGACATGATCTGTCCTTGTGGCTGATCCCTGGGTGTGGTAGGGTAGCTAGGCCTTTCAAATTCTTGAGAAAACAATTGTCCTTCTGAAAACTGGAACTCATTGGAGAATGCATCGGGCATCTCAAAATCAAACGTTTGGTCCAGTGGCTCTGCTTGTCCTGCTTCTAAATGGGGTATTGGAAAAGAGAAAGTTTCCGCACCAATAGTGGTGGGAAGTTCAGCTGCTGTGGTGATAGGTTCTGTGGTTGTGGCTGCTTGGGGTGCAACAGTACTGGTGGTGCCCTCCGGCGTAACTGGTCTTGATAACCGTATACGAATTGGTGGTACCGTGGGAGTGGCTGCTGTTGGTGACTGCTCTGGAGATGGTTGTGGCGAGGGTGATTCTGGGACTTGTAGGCACGGGATAGTACCTCTCATCCGCTTTCCGGCTCTGCCTTTGCTAGACTTTCTAGCCTTCCTAGTGGTGCCTTTAAATGCTTTCAGTTCCTCACTGGTCATGGCACGCTCAATTGGTAAGTCATACGCCAAGCACATATATATGATCCTGGTGAGGGCGCAGCACCCATTGATTACCTTCTTTCGTGTTAAAAGTCAAGCTTCAAGCTAAAAATTCGCGGGGAATCTTTTATGGACATGTGGAGCAATCAAAGGAAGCCAAAAGCCACGAGATTCCATCAAGAAAAGTCACTCAACCACTCCCCAAGTCATCTCAACTAATTCCTCCAAGTTAGGAGGCTGATTTGGAAAGGTAGTTCCTAGATTTTAAAGGCACACCTCTCACTATAAAAGGAGCATGTATCCCGACTTCTTTTGGGCCATCTTCTTGGAGTTTTAGCTCATGTAAAGTGAGCACTAAGTGCTGGAGTTGTGATAAGCAAGCCCCTTGCTTAAGCTAGCCCCTTGCTTGCTTGTTTGTTTTCTTTTAGTAGGCATATCTATGTGTGTGCGCAGGCAGTGTTGCAACTCTCTACCCCTGAGTTGTTAGCATTGGTTCTCCCTCATATTGTATCCATTTGATGTAATTCTTGTCTCATTGGATAGCTATTAGAGTCTATTTTATGCTCACAAACTCTCTAGATCATTCTCTGAGTAATCTGGGAGCACCATTCATTTTAGTGAAGTTGTGTGATTGATATCTCTCTTAGTGTATAGGCTCTGTTTGAAATATTTTGCTCTCTGTTGTAAGGGCTGGTTCTCCTTCTCTATGTATCCATTTGCTATGATTTTGGTGTCATTGGGTAGCTATTAGAGTCCTCTAAAGTTGATCAAAGTATGATATTCATTCTCTGTATAATCTCTGAGAAAAGCTTGCTGGAGTGAAGTGAGGTATCTGCTTGATTGGCAGTTGTGAGCATTCAACTAGCTCATGTTGTAGACATTGTTTCTCCTTGTGTAGGCATCCATTTGAAGTGAAATTTGGTTTGTTGGAAAGCTCTTGGTGTCTACTACAGGTCTACAAAAGCTCACTGGAGTTCTCTGCATATGCTCTGAGTAAGATCATTTTTGGTGTGCAGAGGTCAAAGAAGGATACCTGTGGAGGTCATTCACGCTTCGTCGTTGCTTAGGGGTTGAGATACTTCCCCCATCAGTGGTATCAGAGCATTTGGGAATCTTGGAGGTATCACATACAAGCAAGAAGACCTCTTGGAGTTGGTGGTTGAAGAGTTGCATCAACAAAAGCTTCTTGGAGGTAGCTCACATCAAGGGGGAGCTATTCTACTCAAATTTGCAAGAGCACAAGGTGTCCATTTAAGGAAAGCTTTGGATTGAGGTAACCTCAGAGCCTCATTTTCATTTTACACGCATTGGAGCATTAGCCAAGGGCTAGGTCAAGTATCAAAGACTAGATATGGGAGACTTCAACACTCAAATTGAAAAGCTAGACAAAGGTAACTATCAACCATGGAGATTTAGGGTCTCCAACTATCTTATGGGCAAGGGCCTTTGGGGGTTGATTAGTGGAAGTGAACCAAGACCTAGGTTGGATGAGAATCCAACCAATGACCAGAGAAGGGCCTTTAGGGAATGGAATGAAAGAGACAAGAGGGTTATCTTTATTCTTTCCCAACACATTAGCAATAGCATGATCGGCCATATCCAAGACCTGGATTCAAGCATGAAGGTATGGGAGACACTTGAAAGGCTTTATTCAACAAGCACCAAAGCAAGGAAGATCCAACTCAAGAATGAGCTCAACAACCTTAGGAAGGGCTCAGGGAGTAGCATAAATGACTACATACTTAAGGTCAAGGAGTTATCAGATGCATTGGGATCCATTGGAAGCCACGTAGACGATGACGATCTTGTGGCTTATACTCTCAATGGTTTGAGAGATGATGAGAAGTGGAAACCCTTTACCACTTCAGTTTATGTAAGGGATAATCTTCCCGATTTTGAGCAATTGGTTGCTCTCATGGTCACCGAAGAAATGAACATAGGTGGAAGTTCAACTAAAAGCAAAGATGCACAAGTTTTCTATGCAGGTAATCAAAGGGGCAAAGGAAGACAAGGACAAGGAAGGGGCAAAGGAAGGTTTGGAGGAAGGCAAGGCCACTCAAGAAATCAAGGACATGACCAAGGCACCTCATCACAAAGAGGGAGAGGAAGATCAAGAGGAAGAGGAGGACGACATCAACAAAACAGGAATCAAGATGGCGAAGGATGTTACATATGTGGCAAGTTTGGCCACTATGCTAGAGATTGCTACCAAGGAGGAAACCAAAGGAACTATAATCAAGATTCTTCATACAAAGGCCAAGGTAATTATGCTTCTACAAGTTCAGAAAATGACAATCTCTTGATGATGCACATGAATGGGAATTCAAGCAAAGTAGATAACACTTGGTATATTGATAGTGGATGTAGCAACCATATGAGTTGCAATGCTTCTTGGTTTACTAATCTACATGTTCCCAAAGGTAAAGGACATGTAGAAACAGGTGATGATACAGCCCATGAGACCTCCCATGTTGGAGATGTAGCTTTGGATGACAAGGAGGAGGGAAGATGTCTCAAGTATGTCTTGCATGTACCTACCATCACAAAGAACTTGGTGTCCGTTGGGCAAATGGTTGAAAGAGGCTATCAAGTAAGGTTCAACAAAGGTGGATGCTTTGTGGAGAACCCTAAGCAAGGTTACAAGGTCATAGCAAGAGGAAAGAAGCAAGGGAGACTCTTCACTTTGGAGGTAAATTCTCATTCTACTCAACATGTCTACTTCACATATGGAAACAAGAGGATTTCGGAGTTGGACTTGTGGCACAAGAGGATAGGTCACATCAACATACAAAGAATGAAGGAAATGCAATTCAAGAGGCTGGTTGAAGGTCTTCCCAACTTCCAAGGACAAGGTATGAAGCATTTATGTGAATCTTGTCAACTAGGGAAGCAAGCGAGACTTCCATTCAAGAAGAGTGGCTACATAAGCCAACATCCATTGGAGTTGATACATACAGATGTGTGGGGGCCAACAAAAGAGCAATCCATTGGAGGTAACAAGTACTTTGTCACTTTTATAGATGATTGCACAAGGATGTTTTGGGTTTATTTCATCAAAAACAAATCAGATGTGTTTACATGTTTCAAAGCATTCAAGGCAATGGTAGAGAAGGAAACAGGTACATATATCAAGAAGCTAAGGTCCGATGGAGGGGGAGAATATTTTTCAAATGAGTTTTCTGATTTTTTAATGGATCAAGGCATCAAGAGGCAAGTAACATGCAGGTACACACCCCAAGTTACAGGTGCTTCAACCCAAACACAAAGGACTTGAGGATATCAAGGGATGTAGCATTTGATGAGCTACTCCCTTGGTATAAGAAGTATGATTGTATGCAGGACTATGAAGAAGAAAAGCATGGACATGATGAAGAACAAATCAACCTAGAGCTAAGCGGCCCAAGGTGTTCCATCAATGAAGATAGTTCAAGCATGAACTCACCATGGAGGGGGAGATCTTCATCAAGCTATGAAGCACAATCAATCAACAAAGGCAAAGCAACATTGGTGGAGTTGGATGAAGAAGGTAATGAAGTTGAAGATGATGAAGGACACATGATGGAGAAAGAAGCCACGTCAAAGAAAGAGATCAAGTTCCCAAGGCAAAGGAGGTTTATTCCTCCAAAAGGTGAAGAAAGGAAGTCTTCTAGAGTTAAGTATCCAACTCAAAGGTTTACTTATGATTCATACATGGCAACACATTATGCATATATGAACAAAGTAGTAGAAGATCATGAGCCCGATTGCTATGAAGATGCAAGCAGGTACACCGAATGGAAAGAGGCAATGCAAGAAGAGATCGACGCACTTGAGGAAAGTCAAACATGGACTCTAGTGCCCAAGAAGGAGAACATGAAGGTAATAGGTAATAAGTGGGTGTATAAAGTAAAGAGGAATTCAGATGGATCTATTTCTAGGTTCAAAGCAAGATTGGTGGCCAAGGGTTTTGCACAAACCTATGGAGTGGACTTTGAAGAGACATTTAGCCCCGTGGCAAAGATGAGCACCATTAGGACACTCATTGCAATGGCTGCTAGCAAAGGATGGAAGCTCTTCCAATTGGATATCAAGAATGCCTTTCTCAATGGAGACTTGGATGAAGAGGTATACATGGAGCAACCACTAGGTTTTGTTCATAAAGAGTTTCCACATCATGTTTGTAGGTTGAAGAAGGCACTTTATGGCCTAAAGCAAGCTCCAAGGGCTTGGAACCAAAGATTGGTGGACTATTTGATCAAATGTGGTTACAATCAATGCAAGGCGGATCCATCTCTCTTCATCAAACAAAGAGGAGAACTTGTGGTCTACATGTGTGTGTATGTAGATGATCTTATCATTACAGGTAATGATACAAAGGGCATTGAGGAGATCAAGGCAAAGCTTGGAAAGGAGTTTAGGATCTCTGATCTTGGAGATTTTAGGTATTTTCTTGGCATTGAAGTTGTATACAAAGAAGAAGGTATTATGCTCATACAAAGGAAGTATATTCTAGACCTACTTGAGAGGTTTGGGATGCTACATTGCAAGCCTATTTCAAATCCCATGGAAGTTAATGTAAAGCTAAGCTCCATTGATGGAGATCCATTAGAGGATGTAACTTTGTATCGATCTATTGTAGGCTCTTTCAATTATGCCACAATAACCAGGCCCGACATAGCATATGGAGTTGGAGTGTTATCACAATTTATGCATAGTCCAAGGACTACACACTTGCAAGCTGCAAGAAGAATGTTGCGATATCTCAAAGCCACTATAAATGAAGGATTGTTCTACTCATTTGATGATGATATGCAGGTCAAAGCTTATTCCGATGCCGATTGGGCTGGTTCGAAGGAAGATAGAAGGAGTACAAGTGGTTACCTAGTCATGCTAGGTAGCAAGATCATCTCATGGATTTCAAAGAAGCAACCCACGGTGGCATTATCTTCCATCGAGGCTGAGTATAGAGCTTTGGCTCAAGTCACATGTGAGCTAATGTGGATTAAGAAGTTATTTATGGAGCTTAATTTGCAGGTTGACACATATCCAATTTTTTGTGACAACATGAGTAGCATTCATCTAGCATCGAACCCTGTCTATCATGCTAGAACCAAGCATATTGAAGTGCACTATCACTTCATAAGGGAAAAGGTGATATCCAAGGAAGTTTCAGTACATCATATTGGTACCAAGGACCAAGTTGCGGACATGTTTACAAAGGCTTTGGATGGGATGAAGATTTCAAAATTCAAGCAATGCATCAACATGAAGGAGCTTGGATGAGGATGAAGAATTGAAGCTTGAGGGGGAGTGTTAAAAGTCAAGCTTCAAGCTAAAAATTCGCGGGGAATCTTTTATGGACATGTGGAGCAATCAAAGGAAGCCAAAAGCCACGAGATTCCATCAAGAAAAGTCACTCAACCACTCCCCAAGTCATCTCAACTAATTCCTCCAAGTTAGGAGGCTGATTTGGAAAGGTAGTTCCTAGATTTTAAGGGCACACCTCTCACTATAAAAGGAGCATGTATCCCGACTTCTTTTGGGCCATCTTCTTGGAGTTTTAGCTCATGTAAAGTGAGCACTAAGTGCTGGAGTTGTGATAAGCAAGCCCCTTGCTTAAGCTAGCCCCTTGCTTGCTTGTTTGTTTTCTTTTAGTAGGCATATCTATGTGTGTGCGCAGGCAGTGTTGCAACTTTCTACCCCTGAGTTGTTAGCATTGGTTCTCCCTCATATTGTATCCATTTGATGTAATTCTTGTCTCATTGGATAGCTATTAGAGTCTATTTTATGCTCACAAATTCTCTGGATCATTCTCTGAGTAATCTGGGAGCAACATTCATTTTAGTGAAGTTGTGTGATTGATATGTCTCTTAGTGTGTAGGCTCTGTTTGAAATATTTTGCTCTCTGTTGTAAGGGCTGGTTCTCCTTCTCTATGTATCCATTTGCTATGATTTTGGTGTCATTGGGTAGCTATTAGAGTCCTCTAAAGTTGATCAAAGTTTGATATTCATTCTCTGTATAATCTCTGAGAAAAGCTTGCTGGAATGAAGTGAGGTATCTGCTTGATTGGCAGTTGTGAGCATTCAACTAGCTCATGTTGTAGACATTATTTCTCCTTGTGTAGGCATCCATTTGAAGTGAAATTTGGTTTGTTGGAAAGCTCGTGGTGTCTACTACAGGTCTACAAAAGCTCACTGGAGTTATGTGCATATGCTCTGAGTAAGAGCATTTTTGGTGTGCAGAGGTCAAAGAAGGATACCTGTGGAGGTCATTCACGCTTCGTCGTTGCTTAGGGGTTGAGATACTTCCCCCATCATTTCGCTCCCACCTATGTTGTGCCAAATAGAGCTGACCAATGATCCAGCTGGCTAGATCAACCGTTTGCGGTCCAGTACATGCTAAGTACAATCCAAACCAGATTCTCTTGTGAGGCATGGTAAAACAATCCTGAGCTGGGAAAGCAAAGTGCTGCATGCATATCCGTAATGGCTTGGAGAGCTCAGGTGTTATAGCAGAAATATCCTCCCACTTAGTTACGTCACCACATTTCATCTGCTCTGGGACTAGCCGTTCTCTCTCCGTCGGAGTATGTGTTCCATGTATTTTCAGAGCTGCGCGAATTAAATCTTTAGACAAATAAAACCTTCTGAATGGAGGATCATTTACCAAGGATGGTAACATGAATGTGCCAGGTAGATCCTTGTTTTCTGAAGCTGTTAAGGTGGTTACCAAGTAAAAACATCTGTAAAAATCGGGTTTAGGCAGAGGGTCACTAAAATACTTTGTAAATCCCGCTCGTGCCCAAACGTGCGTTAAATCTTGTGTATTCTGTAGTCCTTCAAATTCTCTTGACAAGAACTGGTACTTGGTCCATGTGCGAAGATCAAATGCCAAATTGGCCTCAAATATGAAATCAGCGTCTGCTAATGGTCCTGCTAGGCCTTGAAACCAATGAGAATTACGATGAATCTTCTCAGTATATCCTCTAGGAGGATCATCGATTGGCATGGGTCCTGGAAAACCTTGAAACTCTGGTGGTTGCATCGTAGGATAAGATTCCGCGAGTAATTCTCCAATATTGGTCATTGGTGTGCTTGGGCCAGCTTCTGATGGTCCTGCTTCGGTTTGCATGATGACTGATGAGCTAATGGAAAAGATCTGCTACAAAAGATTAACACATTAGTATGGAAATTAATTATGATCCCATTAAGGTGAGACCGCAATCCCTTTCCATAACCGATGTGTAACCCGTGTAGCCAAGTGTCATGAAGTGATTGATGCAATGATCTTTTTGCAGAGCTAATGCAGGTCTCTAGACACCTACATGGTTCAGATTATGCCTACATTTCTTGATGAGCTTTTATTATGCATGATGTGGGGTTTGGGTGTATGAATTTATACAAGGTTTGGTTGAGGGTGAATTATTACAAGGGTGGAGTTTAAATGGGGTGGGAAAATTGTTAGATAATGGGGTACAAGAAGACGTTTGGATATGTTTCGGTATCCATTTCCTAAGAGTCTTGGAGTGGGTGGTATGTTTCTGCTGAGGGACAAAAAGTGGTATCGGGTTTGGTGGTATTGAAGGATGAAAAGATTTCGGAGGGGTATATATTACATGGCTAGAGGGTTGGGCTATAATACATTGTTTGGGTACCCAAATCTGCATGGGTGTGGCTCTATCGATAAGATACTTCTTGGCGATCCAAATCTGTCGAGTATTTGTACTTGGGGAAGAAGATCGAGGGGACTTTGGATACTGACACTGCTTCTTTTGAAACTTTGTCCTGTTCTCGTCTGCAGTGTTGCCAATAGCCTGTGGTTGCTGTCCTTTTGGCACCCATATTTGTTTTGTGCCACTTGTTCTGTGATGTTGATACTGCTGCTTTCTTTGCCTTGTCTGGTGATGTCGTCGGTCTGGGTTCCTCTTCCGTCGCATGCGTTTCATAGGGTCTAGGGTTACAAACCTCAATCGGAATGCCATTAGGGAAGTCAAGCGGTATCACTCGCTTCTGTTCTAAGGTTCCAATCTGTAAGGAGCCTTGTCTAAGATTTAGGTCCACTGAGTGATCGTATAGCCAATCTTGGCCAAGGATTAGGGGTTCTATCAGGTCGTCATCATGGCACACTAATAGCTTCGTTGTCATGGTCACATCCTTAATGAGGATAGGAAGGTCCACCTCACCCATGCAAGGGGTTTCCATGCCTCCTAGGCCTATGAGGTATGCCTCAATTGGCCGCATTTTTATTCCTGAATCCTTATAGTGGGACCATCTAATAGCACTAGTCGCAGCACCTGAGTCAATTAAAGCCCTGAGCTCTTGGCAAGGGTTGTCGTGCTCTAGCCTGACTGTAATGAATGGTCTTCTGTCCACTATACTAGGATGAGTGGCTGACTTTACTTGACACATGGCCATGGGATATCTGGGTGTAGTTTCCAGATGGTTATAATGTTCTCTCCCTAGTCCTTGTCTTCTTAACTTCATGCGTTTAATGTGTTCTATTGCTTCTGCCTGAGCTTCCGCTCGTATTCTATTTTCTTCCTCCTTACGCTTCCTTGCCAACGTGAGTCGTCTAAGCATATCCTCAGTAAGAGGTTCCTGATATAGCTTGACTCTACAACCACTAATGTAATTAGGCATTATATCTCCTTCTAAAGTGGCTAATTGTACTGCTCCACTTGTTGAGAGTCTGTTAATGATCATCGGTCCATAACCTCGCTTTTCTAACTTACGTGCGTGTTGCTTTAGCGTATATACTAGAACTAAATCTCCTTCTTTTAGGCCTTTATCTTTCACATGCGCATCAAAATATGCTTTCTGTCGCTTCTTCGCTGCATATATTCCTGCTGCCGCCTTTAGCCTGGTTTCTCCTAATCGTTCCAAGTCCATTATTCTCGCTGATAATTCATGGCCGGTCCACTGATGTTCTTGTGCAACCTTAAGGGTCGGTATCAAGAAGTCCAAAGGAAGCACTGCATTCTGACCAAAAACCATATGAAAGGGAGTTGCATTGAGTATGGTCTTGTAGGCCACTCGATATGCCCAAACAACGTGGTGTAACTGTTTGTCCCAATCTGAATGTTTGTTGTTCACGAGTTTCGTCAGTACGTTACAAAGGGTCTTATTAGTGCTTTCAGCCTGACCATTGGCCTGAGGATGATATGGTGCGGATTTCTTGTGAATCACCATAAAATCCTGTAACAAATATTCAATGACTTGGTTTAGAAAGTGAGTGCCTCGATCGCTCACTAACTCTATAGGCAATCCAGATCTTGTAAAGACATTCTCAAATAAGAATTTTGCAGTTGTGTGTGCATCATTCTTTTTCGTGGCTTTTGCCTCTACCCATTTCGTAAGATAATCTGTGGCAACAATAATGTATTCCGCATGTGTACCTTTTGCAGGGGGTTAATGGGTCCTACAAAGTCTATACCCCACTTTGAAAATGCACGTCCGCCCATCATGGGTTTCAATGGCATTTCATCTCTGCGAGTAGGAAACTGAGTTCTTTGGCACACATCACATCTCTTGACATAGGTATGAGCATCCATGTGAAGAGTGGGCCACCATAATCCTGCAAAGAGGATGGCTTTGATTATCCTATCGGGTCCAAAATGACCTCCTGCAACACCTTGGTGTGCAGTCTCTAGTATGCTCAGATAATCGTTCTCATGAACACATTGTCTTAGATATCCATCTCGTCCTCTTTTGTATAGGTTATCACCAATAAGTGAATAGTCGTGAGCTTCCTGCTCTAGACTACGTTGTCGAGCTAAGGTCATGCCTTGAGGGAATGTCTTCGTCCTCAAGTATGTCACTAATTGTTCACTCCAGTCTGGTGTGAGAGACACGTGATATAGTGTAGCATGCTCTACTGGTGGTCTTTCACAACAAACATGGCATTCTTTACACAACCTGTAGACATCTGCTTCCATCGAAGGCCAATATACTCCTAATCTATGCAGAGTCTATAGTGTTCGATGTTTTGAGTGATGTTGCTTTAATGCACCTACATGTGCTAATTGCAACCAATTCGCATGTTCTGATTCATCTACACAACAAGCAAGAATCTTTTGATTATCCTGTTTATATATGCTTCCTGCTATTATTTGGTACCTCTGAGACTTGGTAATCTCTCCCTCTTTGATCTTTATCCTAGAAGTCTTGGGTCCGTATGTCAGAATAGGGACTATTGGTTTAGCCCATTCTGGTGCTATCTCAAGATTAAACAAATAAGCATCTGGTAATTCATCCGCTATTCCTTGAGGAGCTTCTCCTGAGGTTAATCTCGAAAGGTGGTCAGCTCTAAGATGTGTCTTTCCTTTCCTGACTACTACTTCAAAATCATACTCCATGAGTAATAGAAACCAACGTATTAGTCGTCCCGTGTTACATGGTTTGTTGACTAGGTACAATAGGGCTTGATGATCTGTAAAGAACTTGAATTTGTTTGCCAACAAATAGTGCCTAAACTTCTTTACTGTGTAGATCATCCCTAATCCTTCTCGTTCCGTAGTGGTGTAATTTCTTTCTGCTGCGTTCAATTGTCTGCTCGCGTAAGCTATGGGGAGATCTATGTTACCTTCATTCGTGGGTTGTGCTAACACGCATCCTATGGCATAATTGGATGCATCCACATGTACATGGAATGGCTTACTCCAATCTGGGGTAGTCAATATAGGTGATGAGCACAAGCGTCGTTTAAGTTCATTGAATGAATTTTCACATTCATCTGTCCATTCAAAGTTGGTTAAAAGAGAGTACAAAGGCTTGGCTATGATTGCATACATGTGTATGAATCTCCTATAATAACCGCAATGGCCCATAAATGCCTGTACCTCTTTCACATTAGTTGGTCTAGGTAATTCTGCAATTACTTTCACCTTTTCTTCATCCGTAGAGATTCCATTTTTTGACACAATGTGTCCTAGAATTTTGCCTTGTCTGACCATGAAAACGCATTTTTCTGGGTTCAAACAAACCTGATATTCTCGACATTTGTCAAATATTTGCCTTAACTCTGGGATATGTGTCTGTCTTACATTTGAATGAGCACATAAGTCATCGACATAAACTTCCAAACTCTTGCGTAAGAATTCCTTAAAAACATGACACATGAGTCGCTGGAAAGTGGCGGGTGCATTTGTTAAGCCAAATGGCATTACACGAAATGCAAATATGCCCCATTCAGTGGCAAATGCCATCTTGTGTTGATCTTCTGGAGCAATAGCTACTTGATTATAGCCTGAAAATCCATCAAGAAAGCTGTAAACTTCCTTGCCCGCAACTCTTTCCAATAGATGTTTCGTGATAGGAAGAGGATAACTATCTCTAATCGTTGCGGCATTAACTTTCTTAAGGTTAATACACACACGCAATTTTCCATTCTTCTTGGGCACAACCACAATGGGGGATACCCATTCGGTATGCTCAATTTCGTAAATGAATCCTGCTTCTATCAAGCGATCTATCTCCTCTTTAATCTTGGCAGCGTAGTTATCATTGTACGTGTAAGGTTTTTGTTTTGTCGGTTTTGCATCTGGAGTCATAGGGATTCTATGAGAACATATATCTGGATCTACTCCTTTCAAATCTTTGTAACTCCAAGCAAAAACATCTCTATATTCGCGCAGTAGGGCAACTCGCTCTTCTTCTTCTTCCTTCGTCAAATCATGCCCTATGTATGTACATTTTTCTTCTTCTCCTTCTATGGCTACTATTATTTTCTTGGTTTTCTCTCGGTTATCATATACTTGTCCGTCATTCGCCTTTCTATTAGGCATTCGTACCATGATTCTTCTATCTTCGATTTCATATTTCTTGAAGTTCTCGGGTACTTCAAATAAAGATTCTTCTTTTTCTGACATGGTTTCTTTCTTCTTTCTTTTCTTGCCTTCACTCTTGTTAGTCACTTCCGTGGCTAACCTCACCTCATTCGTAATTTCCTCGTGTCTCTGAGTGTGAGTCTCTACCTCGAAAAAATATTCTTCCTCTGATGCAAAGGGTGGGTCCATGATAATTGATTCTAAATCAAAATCGCTTGCATCCTCAAATGCATCAGTGTTAGGTTCACACTCTTCTAAAATTGCATCGCACATGATTGGCTCTATCGTGAAAACTGATATGTCATAGCTGTTGGTGCAAAACAAGCCTACACACATTGGCTTGGAACATTAAAACCTTGGAAGGCTAAAGCTTGAACCCTTGAAGGATGTATCTACATGAACTTTGAACCATGGGAATCAATGCTTATTGGTTATTACCATTTATCTCATGTAAAAAGTCTTTATGACTTTATCAATCATGTAATCACACCTACTAGACTAGAGTCGTGGAAAAGGTAGATGATTTAGTTGAGGGAATATCTCCCTAAGTCTAGTGGAGAGATTCAAGGGAGCTTTAATTTGAATTCAAATTCAAACTCCTTCAAAACTCCTATAAAAAAGCTATGAAAAAAGTCGCGGGTCAGACTCTCACTTCCTGAGGCAATTCTGAGTCATTCATTGAGTGTGTGTGAGCTACACCATAGCCTACACCTCTGAGTACCATTGAGCATCACATTACATGCCAATGGGAATGTACAATCATTAGATTTAATCAATATACATATATTCATAGTCTCTGTTTTCTCTGAGTGACTACCTCCAACTCTGTCAACTTCCAAGAGGCATATCTCAAGATCTACTGAACCAAATTGGATGATTCAAAGTGCATTGGATTCAGCTCCAAGTCTACTATACACTTACAAAGTTTCAAAGCCATTGGATCTACCATCACAGAGAAATCTCAGTCGGGGTGCTCACTGGTCTGTTACTGTAAGTCTCCTAAAAAGTCGGGAGTACACCTTAGTTTGCTAAATTGATTTCTCAGAGTGTGGTTTGTTATTTTCTCTCATTCCACTTGCAAATGAAAGCTTGTTAAGCTAATTGATTATGTCCAAAAGCAATTAGATCAATTTTAAGTGTGCTGGTCACACTGAGCATAACTCTGAGCAGGTGTCAATACCAATATAGCAAGTTTTTCAGGATTCTTGAAATCACAAGTAGTCTGTTTTGATCTAATCATTACTCAACTCATTTCCAAAGTACATATAGCATATTTTGGTGTCATTTGAAAGCTTAAGGAGTCTACTAAGCATATCTGGAGTCAAAGGAGGGCAGGTGTGAAGTAGGTTTTGCAGCACCAGCTTGATCTTCTAAGTGTATCCAGCCATCACATCCAACAGTGGTATCAGAGCAAATAAGGTAATCATGGGTGATGGTTTCCCTTCCTTTATTGACAAATTGGACAGAAATAATTACCAGGCTTGGTCATTGAGAATGAAGACCTATCTACAAGGGAGAAGCTTGTATGGATACATATCAGGAGATGAGGAGTTGCCCTCATTCAAGACGAGAGGCCTACCTACAAAGGATGAACATGAGAGGCTCAACCAATGGTGTGCAAAAGATGCTTTGGCAAGGTCATATCTTCTAAACTCTATTTCTGATTTCCTTCTACCTCATGTAAGGAATTGTAAGACTTCCCAAGAGACTTGGGAAACCTTGTCAACATATTTTTCATCAAGCACAAGGGCCAGAAAGAATCAGCTATGGATTGAGTTTACAACTCTTAGGAAGCAATCAAAACAATGTGTCTCAGATTTTGTCACCAAAGTCAAAGACATTGCAGATCAACTTGCAAGTGTTGGAGAAGAAATTGAGGAAGAGCAGATAGTCAGACAAGTGATCAATGGACTAAAGGCAGATGACAAGTGGGAGAGCTTTACCACTGCAATGGACTTGTACATGGACATCCAAGCACCTGATCTAACAACTCTGATTGGACAACTCTTTACACATGAAGCAAAGATCACAAAGAATGGAGAGCAATCAAAAGGTAACAATCCCTCTGCCCTATATACTGATAAGAAGACTAAAGACAAGGGTAAAAGCAAGAAGGTTGATGAAGAAGGTTCTACCTCCCAAGCAAACTATGCAGGGAGAGGTAAATCATCTAGAGGTAGGGGCAGAGGAGGTAAGTCAGGTAGGGGGAGACCCTATAACCAATCTCCATGCAATATCTGTGGCTTGTCTAACCATACTACAGATGAATGTTACAAAAACTACAAAAACCAAAGAGGAAGAGGTCACCAAAGAGGAGGATACTCTCAAGGCAGAGGCAGATTCAATCAATCTCAAGGCTACCATGGCTACAACAATAATTACAACAATAGCTACAATCACAATGGCAATTATCAAGGTGGATACAGGAATAGGAAGGATTACAACAATTATGCAGAGGAGCAAGATGATTCCTTGTTGATCATGAACATGACATCTAAATCAGGTATCAATGATGATCACTTATTCTATATTGATTCAGGTTGCTCTAACCATGTAGCTGGAAATGTTGCCTTACTCTCTGATTTGGAAGAACCCAAAGGCAAGCACCAAGTGCAGACAGGTGATGACACTAAACATTCAGTTGTTAAAGTAGGCAATGTCAAAACAAGTGATGGTAATCAGAATTTACTAAGCAGAGTGTTGTATGTTCCAACAATCACCAAGAATCTGATGAGTGTAGGTCAGATTGTTGAAAAAGGTCTACAGGTCAGGTTCACTCAACATGGTGCATATGTGGAGGATCCAAGACATGGATTCAGAAGGATAGCCAAGGGAGAAAAATCAGGTAGATTGTTTACCTTTGAACTTGAAGACACTAAGAATATTGCTTTGTACAACTATAAGGACCAAACCCTATCAGAATTGGAGATTTGGCACAAGAGATTAGGTCACATTGGAGAGAGGACCATAAAACAAATGAGCAGGGATCAATGTGTACTTGGGATACCTAATGTATCCAAGCAACACATGATATACAAGTGTGGGGCTTGTCAATTTGGTAAGTCTCACAGATTGCCCTATACCAAGAAAGGTTTTATGCATGAAGATTATCTGGAATTGGTGCATACAGATGTGTGGGGACCTAGCAAGGAGCCATCCATATCTGGATCAAGGTACTATGTGTCCTTTATTGATGACTATAACAGGTGGACTGTCTTATACTTCATGAAACATAAAGATGAAGTATTTAATTGTTTCAAAAGGTATCTTGCATTAGTTGAAAATCAAACAGGTAGACATTTAAAAAGGCTAAGGTCAGATGGTGGTGGAGAATACTTCTCCAATGACTTTGAAGATTTCTTGCAGGAAAGAGGCATCAAGAGGGAGATTACTACAAGGTACTCACCTGAACAAAATGGGGTAGCTGAAAGGAGGAATAGACTCATTGTAGAGACAGCTAGGTCTATGCTTAATGAGAAAAAACTACCAAATTATCTTTGGGCAGAGAGTGTATCTACTGCCACATATTTGATTAACAGGTTACCATCAAAGACACTTGATGGAATGACACCCTATGAGGCTTGGCATGGTAAGAGACCATCTCTGGATCATTGTAAAATCTTTGGGTGTGTTGCATATGTGCATATTCCCTCACAGGTAAGGGGAAAGCTAGACCCTAAGGCTGAAAAGTGTATCTTTATTGGTTATGATTTGAATCAGAAGGGATACAGGTTCTATAACCCCTCAAACAAAGGCTTCAAGGTAAGCAGAGATGTCATTTTTTATGAAAATGATTCATGGTATGAAAATGAGTGCAGGAAAGTTAGCCTACCTTATGATATGGAAGAAGACTTTCCAAAGCTTATCAGGCAAGAACCAACTCAGAAAGAGGACACAAGCTCAGATGATGAAGACACCATCAACATTGAAGAGTTCAAGGCTTGGAAATCCAAAGGGAAGATGAAGATGAAGCAATTAGAAGACAATCCAGAATCCTCAACTCAAGCTATGAGGAGATCTCAAAGAGAAAAGAAGAAACCTATTAGGTATGGGTATGATACTTCACTTGTAACCAAGCACTCTGTATATCTTGCAAAGGATCTCTTGAATGAAGAACCAGGTACATTTGAAGAAGCAATCACTAAACCAGAATGGAAGGAAGCAATGGATGAAGAAATGGAGGCTCTCAAGGAGAGTGATACTTGGGATTTGGTACCCAAGAAGGACTCCATGAAGGTGATAGGATCCAGATGGATCTACAAACTCAAGAGGAATTCAGATGGTACAATAAACAGGTATAAAGCTAGGTTGGTAGCCAAGGGTTTTGCACAAACCCAAGGCATTGATTATGAGGAGACATTTTCTCCTGTGGCCAAGATGCCAACTATCAGAGTTATGGTGAGTGTAGCTGCATCCAAAAATTGGAACATGTACCTATTGGATGTAAAGAATGCATTCTTGAATGGATGGATATCTGAAGAGGTCTACATGTCACAACCACCTGGCTATGAGGATCCTAATAAGGTAAATCATGTTTGTAAATTGAAGAAGGCTCTGTATGGATTGAAGCAGGCACCTAGAGCATGGAATTACAGGTTGACAACCTATCTCCTAGATCAAGGATTTGTGATGAGCAAAGCAGATACTTCATTGTTTATAAAGAGGAACAATTCAGAGGTAATATACTTGTGTGTCTATGTTGATGACATCATTATTACAGGAAATGATGTTCAGGGAATAAGACACATCAAAGGACAAATGATGAAGGAATTCAAGATCAATGATCTTGGATTATTGAAGTATTTTTTAGGACTTGAATTGATCTACAAAAATTCAGGTATCTTTATTACTCAGAAGAAGTACATTCAGGACATGGTCAAGAAGTTTAATTTGCAGGAAGCTAAAGTCTCAAACATTCCTATGGAGGTCAACCACAAACTCAGTGCACATGAAGGAGAAGAACTCAAAGATATTACAGGTTACCAAAGTTTGGTAGGTAGTCTAAATTATGCTACCTTAACCAGGATTGATATATCATATGGTGTTAGTGTACTTAGCCAATTTATGCATAAACCAAGAGTACCACATTTGGAGGCAGCCAAGAAGATAGTAAAGTACCTAAAGGGAACACAAAATCATGGTTTGTACTTTCCATATTCATCAGACATTGATATTAAGGTATACTCAGATGCAGATTGGGCAGGTTGCAAGGATGACAGGAGAAGTACATCTGGTTACATATGTTTTGCAGGTGATAAACCAATTTCTTGGTCATCCAAGAAACAACCCACAGTAGCTCTATCATCTACTGAGGCAGAATACAGAGGGCTAGCCAATGCCACTCAAGAAGCCATATGGTTGAAGCTATTATATTCAGAATTGGGGCTATACACAAGGCCACCAATCATATTTGGTGATAACACAAGTTCTCTTCACCTAGCAGCTAATCCAATTTATCATGCTAGGACAAAACACATAGAGGTTCATTACCACTATGTGAGGGAGAAGTTACTTAGCAAAGAAATTCAATTATCATATGTGTCTACTAATATACAATGTGCAGATTTGCTTACTAAAGCTCTGGATGGAAGCAAGCTATGCAGGTTTAAATCCATGATTGGATTGCAGGAAATAATTGAAGACTAGAGATGAAGACTTGAGCCAAAGTGTTTGGCTTGAGGGGGAGCTGTTGGTGCAAAACAAGCCTACACACATTGGCTTGGAACATTAAAACCTTGGAAGGCTAAAGCTTGAACCCTTGAAGGATGTATCTACATGAACTTTGAACCATGGGAATCAATGCTTATTGGTTATTACCATTTATCTCATGTAAAAAGTCTTTATGACTTTATCAATCATGTAATCACACCTACTAGATTAGAGTCGTGGAAAAGGTAGATGATTTAGTTGAGGGAATATCTCCCTAAGTCTAGTGGAGAGATTCAAGGGAGCTTTAATTTGAATTCAAATTCAAACTCCTTCAAAACTCCTATAAAAAAGCTATGAAAAAAGTCGCGGGTCAGACTCTCACTTCCCGAGGCAATTCTGAGTCATTCATTGAGTGTGTGTGAGCTACACCATAGCCTACACCTCTGAGTACCATTGAGCATCACATTACATGCCAATGGGAATGTACAATCATTAGATTTAATCAATATACATATATTCATAGTCTCTGTTTTCTCTGAGTGACTACCTCCAACTCTGTCAACTTCCAAGAGGCATATCTCAAGATCTACTGAACCAAATTGGATGATTCAAAGTGCATTGGATTCAGCTCCAAGTCTACTATACATTACAAAGTTTCAAAGCCATTGGATCTACCATCACAGAGAAATCTCAGTCGGGGTGCTCACTGGTCTGTGACTGTAAGTCTCCTAAAAAGTCGGGAGTACACCTTAGTTTGCTAAATTGATTTCTCAGAGTGTGGTTTGTTATTTTCTCTCATTTCACTTGCAAATGAAAGCTTGTTAAGCTAATTGATTATGTCCAAAAGCAATTAGATCAATTTTAAGTGTGCTGGTCACACTGAGCATAACTCTGAGCAGGTGTCAATACCAATATAGCAAGTTTTTCAGGATTCTTGAAATCACAAGTAGTCTGTTTTGATCTAATCATTACTCAACTCATTTCCAAAGTACATATAGCATATTTTGGTGTCATTTGAAAGCTTAAGGAGTCTACTAAGCATATCTGGAGTCAAAGGAGGGCAGGTGTGAAGCAGGTTTTGCAGCACCAGCTTGATCTTCTAAGTGTATCCAGCCATCACATCCAACAATAGCCATCCTCGTCACAGTGGGGTGTCCATTGTTCTTCATTGATGGCTATATCCATGGTTGCTAGGATTTCTGCCCAACCATGGGGTTCAAACTCTTCGTCTGGAAATACTACAGGTTAATTCTACACCACAAGTGGTGAGAGATATGCCTTCTAGTAAGCCTAATGGTTTTTCTATGTGTCCATCAGCCATTTGTAGCTTCATCCTGGTGGGTCTCAATGCTGGCTTACCCCAACGTTTCCATAAGGTGGTGGTAGCTATGGCTACTCCGGCTCGTGAATCTAAGATGGCTTTCGTGGTGTAACCCTGATGGGTTATCGGAAGATAAGTGTTACCTTCCTCTCCTTCACTTACATCTCCAATCTTTTCTACGGGTATTTCTGGTACCTTATTTTGTGATCCTATTTGTGAGGGAGTAGTAGCAAGCTCAGGGAATTGATTTGCTACATGCTTCCACAATTCTGGTTTAACCTTTAACAACTCCTCTAGAGTAAGGTTACACTGTACTTTGGTATTCTTGATCACTTCCGTGTTTCTAGGGATTACTGATTCTTCATTCCTCACTATTATCGTGGGTGCTCTCATACTAATAGACTTTGCTTCCCAAGGTCCTGTGAACTGAGGTAATTCTTGTAACGAATTAGATTCAAAGCCTGTGTGTTCACTCAGTTGTTCTTCCTCTACATCATCGTAAATGGAGGGAATGTCTTGGGGAAATTGCTCTTGTAAGTCATCTATTTCTTGAATAGGAGGATGGGTTCCTTGTTCCCTTCTCCATTTCTCTTCTTGGATTTCCCTCAAAAATTCATGTGAGTACCTATGTATGGAAGACAAATTGTCTTGACTTTCTGAGTTGGGTACTTGAGACAGGGATGGCACATTCCTTTCCTGTGTCTCTGGGACAATAGGGTTCCTAGGCTCATCCTTTTTCTCTTTGCTCTCTATCAAGTATTCTAGCCTCTCCATTAGTCCTTGAAAGTGTAGTTCCAGTTTTGCCATGTTGTTCCAATTAAGATATCTAGAGGCTTCGAACAAAGCTTGTGCTAGTTCTACCATCTTCATGCAAAGTTTAGTTCTCTCAATTTCTAGATCAGCTCGAGGGTAGTTTTTGCTCATTTCAGCTACCTGAGGTCCCTCTTTTAATCTAGCCTGATATGCACGAAACATCATGTCTAGATTTTCTGGTATGGGTTCCGCTAAAACTGATCCTGATTTTTGAGCTGGATTCTCTTGATTCAATTCCTGTGAAGTCAATTCTTGGATTTTGGCTCTAGATTCCTTCAAACTTCCTTCCAACTCAGTTATCTTTTTACTCCATTTTCTCTTTATCCTTTCTCTAGAATCTTTCCAAGATTTTGTCTTTTTACTGCTAGATTCTGCAACTTCACTGGTTCCGGCTACTTTCTCTTGATTAAGCTTTTGGTTCTGTAAGAGCGCCTGGGCTCTTGTTATAGCTTGGATCGGCACGTATGTAGGGTTGGATCCATCTGCGTTATTTACAATACCTATCACATTGATCGGTGTCACATTCGAAGCATTAACTGGATTTTTAGGACAATCTTTGATTATGTGCTCTTTGCCACAATCAGCACAAAAGCCTTGGATGTTATAGTACTGTGATTGTCCTGCTATCGGTGGATGTGGACAATCCTTTATGAAATGATCTCCTTGGCACCTAAAGCATGGTCCTCTAGGGCCCTGTGGTCTTTGTTGTCTTATTTGGGGCCGTGGATTTGGGTTTGTGTACATCACATTAGCATAGTCGGGCTCCCAACTAGGTTCCACTGGTGGACTATCATAATGATAGGTTTCTACGTGTTCTGGTGACTCTGTGTAATATGTGGGTGGACTATCTACATGCGTAGAGTCAAAACTATTTGAGTGTGGGTCACTCTCTGTGATCAAAGGTGAAGAAGGCACTAAGGCCCTACTTAGGTTCTCTTCTGCAGCAGCGTATTTGACTGAGATGACATTCGCTGGTGGGGGTGGCTGTTGAGCTAAGACAGGTTGAGGTCTCTGTTGAGCCTGGTATGGGTAGTTCTGAGGAGGCCTATAGTAATAAGGCTGAGCATTGAAATGGCCTTGATACCTACCTGGCTGCTGGTATGCTTGCGGGTAGTTCTGTCTCACGGTTTGTTTGTTGTACGGGCAATCCTGAGCCGTATGATTCGTGTATCTTCTCTCAATTGTACAGTATTGGCCACTAGGGTTGGCTTGTGGTTGTGGTGCATTGGGGCACACATTTGCCATATGGTCACCACCACAGGTGTAACAACGCTTGTTCATTAGTACCCTAGGTTTACTAGAAACTCCTAGTTTCTGGGCCACTTTTTCTGCAAGGTCTTCTATTGAGCTAGACAACTTTGTGGATGCTAGAGATGAACAGTCTGAGTCCTTATAGACCTTTGAGAGTTCCAACTCATCTCCTAAGTTGTCCTCAATGTCTATACAAATTCTTACACATTGCTCTAGTGTTCTGGGTTCTTTTAGGTACACGTAGGAGCGCAGTTTAGAGCTCAACAAGCCATCTAAAAACAATGACACTTTCTTGGCTTGTGAGGGTAGCTCTTGCATTGGACATCGTTCAACATATTGTCTAAACCTACGTCCTGTCAGTCTTACTGTTTCTTGAGGGGTCTGTTTAAAGCTATGAATCAACGAAGACGTGTCATGTCTAATCCCACTTTTAGAGAATTCGGTGATGAATGACTCTAAAAAGTGATGGATGTCTCTAAATTGCCTTTGTTGCAAAGGTTGGAACCAAGTCAAAGCGGTATTCTTTAACGTTAGCCCAAATGTGTTGTATTGCGTGAACATGTCTTCAACTTGTTCGGCTCTTAGTACTTGCTTGAATTCTGCGACGTGGTCATAGGGATCTCCTGTCCCATCAAAATAATTCTTCATTGATTTTACTAATTGAGTGGGTCTCAATATTCTTGCGTGTTCGCGTGGTCTAGGTAGAGGAAAATCATCTCTACCACCTAGTACTCCATGATCTCTTTGTCTATCCGCTCTATTAGTGTTCGTGGTTGTTCTATCTCTCCCTATGGGGTGATTAAAGCTTACTTCCGGTCTTTCTTTATTTCCCTCTCTTTGATTTCCATGGGCTGAGGATGTTCCTGCCCCTTGTTGACTTGTATTCATGTTCGTTCTAGATGGAGGGAATACCAATTCACCTCTCCATGTGTATGTGTTTTTAGCGCGGTCAGGTACCACAAAGACTCTTTCTGAAGTCTCGTCCAGGTATACAACCTTTCTAGGTGTATCCGGGTCCTTGAACTCGTATATCGTGATGATTCCCACCTCACTAAGTAGTTCTGTCTTGTATCTCCAAAAGGCTTCATCAGTTTCTTTATTTACAAACAACTCTATGCTTCTGTTGTCCTGAGGGATCCATTCTGGGATTAGTACTCGTGTCAGTACAGATTTCCCTCTAGGTGTTCTAGGCTCTTCTAATGGTTCTTTTCCTTGAGATTTTGTTTCCGTCTCTGGTTGAATCACGCCAAACTCGTTGGTATTGTTTGGCTGCGTACTTAAGATGTACATCGTTCCTTCCTTGTCTATGTAAGCGTCTCTCTCGAATTTCACCACTGGACGTTCCAATCCAATGGGTTGATCGGGGTTGTGCATTTGCACCACTTGCCTTCGCAAACCATCCTCATAGATGCGAGCACCTAATCGGTTGGTTCGGAGAAACTCTAGTTGTGTTCTATAGGGTCCTTCTGGTTTTTCTAAATAGGCTACATTCGACCCTCCTTCTGGTCTTTCTGCGCTAAATGCCATTTCTGATTCGCTAGTATCTGAGCTCTCGTAGGGATAACTAGTGTTCAATTGTTGAGCCCACGATCGTGCAGTAGTTCTTACACTTGCCTCTGATGATCTAAGGCTTCGCCGGTCTGACTTACCTATATATTTGCCCGATCTAAGGTTCATTAATTTTGTTCCTTGCACACTCAGTACACGCTCAGATAGTCAATGATTCTTTGTTATTACTTTCTTGATTCTTTTTAAATTTCTTTAGAGTCTTGTCTTAATGTATGCGTCAGGAATTCGACTTTCCGTGGTACTTTGAGTTCTCGTTCCGTCAGACTTATGTTCTTTCCTTTAGGTTTTCGTGTCACACACCTTTATCTTTAGTCTTGGACTTGATAAATTTAATTCTCTTGAACTTGAGGCGTTCCTATCGTCTTAATCCACGATGCTAACGTTTATCCTAAGCTAAGAATTGACTGAGGGGGTTGAGTAATCTTCCAACCTCGAGTCAGCTTTTCTGGTTGCTCTGATGCCCAAGAAGCCGCGCTTCCCAAGCTTTATGCCCTTCACAGCCTTGCCTTGGTTGCCTTTGATTGCCTTGCTAGACCTGGAAAAATCCAATATTAGACCAATTCTCAGTTGGATGATCAAGCACTTGAGTATATACACCTTTTAAGTCCCTTCCCTTTTGCCCAACTTTTCAATGTTTGCCCCCTGGCTTTCTAGTCCCAAACTAGGTCAACCTAAAAATAGACTTATCTAAAAATAGACGTATCTAGCACAATGGTGAGAACCACGTTAAGAAGCTTCACCTCCTTAACGTCAATCCGCGGAAGAGATAGGAGTGATATGAAGATCGTGAATGTGAGATGAAGTGAGAGTGAAGGTGAGAAGCATAGAAATGCACACACACATACACACACACAATGAAGAGACAAGCAAGACACAATGGAAGGTGGGAAATTAGCTCTATTACTCAAGAACACTATTACAAGCTCAAAAATAGCTCTAAGCTCACACTAGCCAACACTAACCAACCTCAAAAATGAGCTCTCTAGCTCTTTTTATAGTTTCTAGACTAGTTTTGACCGGTTTCACATCTAGTGACCGGCATAGTTAAAAATTAGGTCCTAGAGGCTATTTGGAAGGGTAAACGGTGTCTAAAAATAACGAAAATTGATACGCTTGTTCTACCTAAGCTCCTCAAGCTCGAGGACTCCTCGGCTTGCACAAAATGGAGCTATGGATTACAAAATGGGGTTTTCTATGTTACATATGTTACAATAGTGATAAAAATCAGTGTTGGAGGTTTTTGAAAAGTATTTTTAGAACATGATTCTTTGAAAAAAGATTTGACTGGCTTCCTGCTCCGTTGTTACATGCTTCCGCGTCGTCTGTGCCTCTGGCTGCTTCCAACACCAGGCTTTCAAATGGAAGAGATGTTAAGTCAATTACATGTCATCTAAGCATTGTGCTAGTGGAAGTTTTCGATTGCATGATGAAAGCTTGTGAATGAACCTAAGCTAGAGTGAAGAGGAAAACACATTAGTCATGGAAAATAATGAAGATCCCAAGAAGATGAGACCTCCATTCCTTTCCACCACCAACATGCTTCCAGTGCAGTGTGTGTGGTTTTAATGATGTGTGAGGTGAATGTGAGAAGTGCATGATTTGATTGTGAGTGATAGTGTGTGAGGTGCGTTGGTTTACAATTGAAAACTAATGAGCACTGCCTACAAAGTTAGTGTAGGTTACAAGGATGGTAGTGATATGGGTTTGTCGAGCTCGAGATGGGTGGAGTGGTCAGCAAGTGTTGAGCTTCACCATGTTGGCATTGGGGATGGTCTTGGTTAGGAGTTGTCATGATTAGGGAAGTCTTGGGAATCCATTTCTGTACAACATGGAGGGGTACAAGAGATGAAGTGGAATTTACAAAAGAGGGTGTGTAGGGTGTCCTATTACTCGTAAAAAAGGTTTTCTTCGGGCTGACTAAAGTTGAAGCATAAATTACACATTTCTTAGGTATCCAAAGCTAGCGAGACTTGGATTGAGTTGTCATCAAGGTCTTGGGCACCCAAATCTCTCGAATACATTGCCGCTATTGAAATTGAGATGGATGCCAAAGGTCTAGAGTGTTGGACTCACTGGATACTGTAGCTTTGCATATCCACCTTGGGCATGGAAATGCCTTAGTGGACTGTCTAAAGGGCCACTCTGATGTGCTACTCTATTGAGTCTTTGGGTGATGTGGTCGTGCTACCCGTTGAGGATGAGATGTCGTATCCACACTCGATTTTGGAAAAGAAGGGAGATCCACTGCTAACATGCCCAGCCCCTTATGGAATGAGGCATTTGATGTCACGGATCTAGGTGGACACTATGTTAGCAAGGATGATCTGATGGAGGTCCCTGAATCCTCTCCTGTGTAACTGCCTGATTGGGAGGTTCGTGGGGGTTTGTAGGGCTTGCCTGGAGTCGGTGACAATTCACGCCGAGCTAGAGGCTGAACTTTATGCTGCCATATTTGTCTGGATCTTGTCTACTTGCTCAACCTCATCTCTTGGATGGGTGGTATTTCACACTTCTATTTGGTAGGACTAGTTAACCCACATAAAGTTGGATTGAGGCCATGCATAGCTGGAGGGTCTTCTATTAAGTCCAACACTTCTCTACACTAACCTTTGAGTGGTGCAAGGGGTTTCTAATCCATCTAATCCTATGAGATAGGCTTCAATAGGCATCACTTCATATTCTAGACAAAGGGAGAGCCTAATTGCATTTTTCACTGCACCAAAGTCCATTAAAGCCTTAAATTTCATGCACATGGGGTCATGACCTAGAGTGATGTCAACAAATGGTCTCCTGTGAACAATACTAGGGACATCCCTTCCTCTAATTTTACACATAGCTATTGGATATCATGGAGCATCCTCTGGTTGAGGTTCTCAAGCTAGTCATTTCCTTCTTAATCGCATGTGCCTAATGCATTATAATGCCTCTGCTTAGGCTTCAGCTCTGATTTGTTCCTCCTCTTCCTTTTGCTTCTTGGCAAGGGTTAGCCGTTTAAGCATGTCCTCTATCAAGGGTTCTTGATAGAGCTTAACTCTGCATCTGCTGATAGAATTAGGCATTACCTCAGCTTCTAGAGTTGTTGGTTGAACAGCACCACTAGTTCATATCCTATTGATGATCATGGGTCCATATCCTGGTTTCTCTACCTTACGGGCATGTTGTTTCAAGGTGTAAACTAGCATCAAATCTCCTACTCATAACCCCTTATCTTTGATATGAGCATCAAAGTAGGCTTTTTGTCTCTTCTTAGTGGCATAAGTTCTTGTTGTTGCATGCAGTCTCATTTCTCCTAATCGTTCTAAGTCAAGTATTCTTGAGGAAATTTCATGGCCCGCCCACTCATGATCTTGAGTTATTTTGAGCATGGGTATCAAAAATTCTAAAGGTAACACGGCATTCTGACCAAACACTATCTAGAATGGTGCCACCTACTTGATAAGCCCATAAGGTGTGGTATAATTGTTGATCCCAATCTGAACGCTTATTATTCATAATCTTGGTTAGGATATTGCACAAAATCTTATTAGTACTCTCAGCCTATACGTTAGCTTGCGGATGATACGTTGCAAATTTCTTGTGTATTACCATGAAGTCTTGTAATAAATATTCAATAACCTCATTTAGGAAATGAGTACCCCTATCGCTTACAAGCTCAATAGGAAGTCCATATCTTGTGAAGACATTCTCAAACAAGAATTTTGTAGTGGTGCATGCATCATTTTTCCTTGTGGCCTTGGCCTCTACCCATTTAGTAAGATAGTCAGTGGCAACTATGATATACTCAACATGGGAGCTCTTTGCAGGGGGGGTTAATAGATCCAACAAAATCTATTCCCCATTTTGAGAATGTGTGCCCTCCCATCATGGGTTGTAGGGGCATCTCGTCCCTGCATATAGGATATTGAATCCTTTGACATACATCACATTGTTTTACATAGGTGTGGGCATCCATATGGAGCGTGTGCCACCATAATCCTGAAAAATGTATGGCCTTAATAACACGATCGGGTCCAAAATGGCCTCCTGTTGCACCCTAGTGTGCAGCTTCCAAAAGGTTGAGATATTCACTCTCGTGCACACATATCCTCATATAACCGTCTCTTCCTCTCTTATACAGATTATCACCAATGATCTTGTAGTCTAGAGCCCCTTGATCAAAGCTTCGTTTACGTGCCCAAGTCATGTCTTATGGAAAAGCCTTTGTCCTCAGATAAGTGACTAAAGGTTCACTCCAGTATGGCATTAGGATCATCTAGTATAGAGTGGCATGTTCTATCAGTGGTCTACTACAACATTTTGGGCATTCCTCGCAAAGTCATCGGACATCTTTTTCAATTGATGGCCAATACACACCTAGCCTTTTCAAGTTCAGTAGCGTCCCTTGTCTCCAATGATGTTGCCTTAGTGCACCTACATGTGCTAGTTGCAACCAATTGTTATACTCTTGTTCTTCTACACAACAAGTAAGGATATTCGGATGATCCTGTCTATAGATACAACCAGCAAGGATTTGGTATCTCTACGCTCTACCTCCTTTGCTTGGATTCTCACTTGAGGATTCTTGGGTCCATATGTCAATATTGGAATTAATGGCTTTGTCCAATCAGGAGCGATCTCGACATTAAATAGGTAAGCATCTAGCAGCTCATCTACTACCCCAGTAGCTGCTTCTTCAAAAGTTATCCTCGAGAGGTGGTCGGCTCTCAAGTGCATCTTACCCTTCTTGAATACAACTTCAAAGTTGTATTCCATAAGTAATAGAAACCAATGTATTAACCTACCTGTGTTGCATTTGTTTACTAAATACAAGAGAGCTTGATGGTCTATAAAAAACTTAAACTTATTTGCCAATAAATGGTGGACAAATTTCTTAACAGCATAGACCATTCCTAGTTCCTCTCTCTCCGTCGTAGTGTAATTTATTTATGCCGCATTCAATTGCCTACTGGCATATGCAATCGGTAAATCTATATTTCCCTCGTCTGTGGGCTGTGCTAACACACATCCTATGGCATGATTAGAGCCATCTACATGTGCGTGAAAAGGTTTGTTCCAATCAGGCATGGCTAGAATAGGTGCAGAACACAATCATCTTTTTAGTTCCTTTTTAGTTCACTAAAGGAACTCTCACATTCTCCATCCACTCAAATTTTGTTAGCAGGTTGTAGAGTGGTTTAGCAATAATTGCATACATGTGTATGAATTGCCGGTAATAACCACAGTGGCCCATAAATGCTTGTACCTCCTTTATGTTCTTTGAGCGTAATCTGGTTCCCAGCTTTGTTCGTACACAAGATTCTCATAGTAAGGGTCTAAGTTTTTTGGTGACTCCGTATAGTAGGCAGGTGGGCTATCTACATGGGTGGAGTCAAAACTGTTTGCATTTGGATCATTGTCTATGATCAAAGGAGTTATGGGCACTAATGCCATGTTTGAATTCTCCTCTGGAGTGGCATACTTCACAGAAACTACATTAGAAGGGGGTGGAGGTTGTCGATCTTATTAATCCCCTAGCCAAGATTTCACATGTCGAATATATCATCGTAACTAAAAAATATCGAACCAAATTGGTAGAGGTGAAAGCGACTAAGAAGAACCTCACACAAATAATAGCCAAGTTTTTATTCAAAAATGTATTCACAGGATATGGGTTGACAATAGATTTGGTAACTAATTGTGGCACTCACTTCTTGAATTAAGTCATTGAATATTTTTTACAAGAGTTCATGGTCATTCACAAGAATTCTGCTCCATATCACCTTCAAGAAAATGGGTAGGCCCAAAGCACAAACAAGATATTGTGTACAATTTTGACTAAGCTCATTAATAGTAAGCATCTTAATTGGGACAAACATCTTGATCACATTGTTTGGGCATAGTGAGTTGCCTATGAAAAAGTACTTGTCATTCTCTTTTAGATGTTATTTGGCCAAAATGTTGTGCTCCCTTTAGACTTTCTAATACCCACACTCAAGTTGGCACAAGAGCATCAGCGGTCTAGTCATGAACTATCTTCATGGGTCTTTGACCTAGAAAGACTAGATGAGACTAGATTGAGAGTAGTCGTGGGCATATATGCAGCAAAGAAAATACAAAAACACTATTTTGATGCACACATCAAAGATAAGGGTTTGAAAGTTAGAGACTTAGTTTTGGTACATACATTGAAATAACATGCACGTAAACTAGAGAAGCATGGCTATGGATCCATGATCATTAATAGGATATCTACGAGCAAAACAATCAAGTTAGCTACCTAAGAGGGAGATGTATTGCCAAACTACATCATTGGATGTCGAATCAAGCTCTATCAAGAAACTTTGACAAAAGACATGCTAAGCTAACTCAATGTGGCTAAGAGACACAAAGAAGAAGAGCTAAGGATACTAGAAGGAGCATGTGAAGAAGCCTTGAAGTGCATTAGGTGAACCAAGTTGAGAAGACAAGGTGTAGATCAACCTAGGAATGAGAATTATCAGTCTTATGTTGAAGCCTCAAAATATCACATGTCTATGTGTTAGGCTAAATGGCATTCCTCTCATAGCATTAGTGATAGATGTCCCTTTATCTGGATAGAACTAGGACAAGGTATAATTTCTAAGACATGGATTTGTATATTAATCCTATTGAAGACTATCTAGTAGGACTAGGAGGAGTGGAAACCCCTTGCATGGGCAAGGAGGAGCTTCCCATCTCCATTCAAAATGTCCCTATGACAATAAAGGATTAATTTGCAATGAGCCAAGCTTGTTCTTTTATAGTATTAGATTAAGCTCCAAAAGCCCTTCCAAAAGCACATAAAGCTTCTTTGATCGCTACGAAAAACAAACACTGTATTCGCGTATTCGCGTCTGCTGTCGTCTTTGAAATAAAGCAAGAGCATGAAAAAAAAATCTTCCGCGCTACATGTTTCCGCCGATGGGTTTTGAACCTAGGTCACCATGGTGGGAGACGATCGTTCTGACCACTGCGCTAGGCACTTTTGGTTGTACAAGGTACTAAAGGATTAGCTACTAATGTTGTGTACTGTGCGCAAAATTTGACCAATGGACATTGTTTCCAACAATCCCCCGTGCAATGTCACAATGGTACAAACTGAAGTGGATAAGAAACTTCATTCATCTGCAAATTGTCATAAGCTTCAAACTTGTACTCCCAAATTGACCTTCAAACCTCTTCTTCAAAAGTCTTCTTCAAAAGTCTTCTTCAAAAGTCTTCTTCAAAACTGAATTTGTCTTTCCTTCAAAAAACCTGAACTTGCTGAATATGAACCATAATACTTGAGAAAATATGCAATCTAGATATCCAATAGTGTTCTCATCAAGCAATCACTGCTTGACAACAAATGTAGCAAGTATTGACTCTAAACCTGCTATCTCATGTCTTCACAAACCTAAAAACATACACCAGGATCCACATATTTGCATTTACCTTACCAAAGATTTCTCAACGTACTTCTACTGTGTCATGTGAATACACTAAACAAAATCAAGAACTCAATCCTGGAACCTGTGACTGACAACTCACAACTTAGTGTATTATGAACACTACTGGTTCATCTCTGACTGCACTCAAGTCAAGTCAACTCAACTCAACTGAAATCAACTGAAATCAACTCATGAGTCTCATAAAAAAATCTATGATGTCATCATGTCTTCGTCCTTGTTCAATCTGTAATTTTTTCATACCTCTTTCCTTCAGAAGTATAAACATATATGTACGCACCTCTAAAACATACCTCTTTGAAATATCAAGCTTCTCTTCAATAGAACTCTAGAACCTTCTCCTGAACAAGAATACCTAACAGGAACTTTCTCCAGACATTCTCCTTCTTCCTTCTTCTTTCAAAGCTAGAACATAAAGAGAACCTTACAAAGGAAATATAGGAATACATGAAATAGGAATACCTGTAGGTATGACTATGCATTCTTTTACATATATGGCTGAAAATAAGTCTTCATGTTTCATCACCCCCTGAATGACTTAACACTCGTATCTAGGATCCTTTAAGTATATCAGACTTTATGAAATCTGGAACGTCTTCCTTCTTTCAATACATCTATCCTTTAGTGATCAAATACCTATATCTGAAACAAAAAATTCTGAATCCTTTTTATTAGCACTGCAGATGCTAATGGCTTTCACTATTTACTCCTCAGCTTCCCAAAATCTAGAATAAGGTTAGCTGATCTATCATAAAAACCTTGCTAAAAGCATTTTATTATTCATAACCTTTCTGCAACATAACAAGTATCTTCTTCTATCTCTTTGCAACACAAATCTGATAGAACCTGAATCTTTGACTTAATTCTTCCAATGTTAAGAATCTTCACAAACAAAGGATAGATAACTGACTCATAAATACTCAAGATCTTTCATGATCATTCAAGATCATCCATGATCATACAAGATCATACAAGATCATACAAGATCTATGATCTTTCCAACAAAATACCTGTGTAGAATTTGCTCTCATCAAACCTTCATGAATGAATGTTTGATTTGCTACCTGAATGTCTCTAAGTGTCCATGCTTCTCACATAAAGTTGTACAACTTTTCTTCAAAAAATCTTTCCCAAGAATCTACAACTCCTACTTGAAACATAAGTGGACAAACTCTCACCTTGAGAACTCCAAAAGTTGCAAGTTGATACTTCATATCTTCATATTCTACCCAGGTGAAATGTGATAGTACCTGCTTGATTTTCTTTTGGCTAAATCCACTTCTCAATCAAGTAGTAGGATCTGATGGAACACCTTTTTTGATGTGCTAAAAAGCATCACGCTATCTTGTATGGTGGGCACATTAACTTTTTTCAAGTTAATGCATACATGTAGCATCCCCATTCTTTTTGGGCACCACTACTATGGGGGATACCCATTCAGTGTGCTCAATTTCATAGATAAACCTTGCTTTTATGAAGGGATCAATTTCCTCTTTGATTTTGGTTGCATAATTATCATTATATGTGTAGGGTTTTGCTTGGTGGGGATGGCTTCCAATAACATCATAATTTGATGAGAACAAACATTTGGGTTCACTTCTTTCAAGTTCTTATAACTCCAAGAAAATAAGTCTCTATATTCTCACAGAAGATTGATTAGCTCACATATTTCTTATTCACGTAAGTTGTGTCCTATGTATGAACATTTCTCCTTGCCATCTTCTATGGCTACTACGATTTTTTTGGTTTTCTATTTATTTTCATAGGCTTCTCTTGTGAGTGCATCTCTTTTAGGCATTCTTATCATGATTTTCATATCCTCTATCTCATACTTCTTGAAGTTCTCTGGCACTTCAAACCAGGCTTTTTCTTCTACATGTGCGGTGACTAGTTCATTTCATTTCTTCTTCTCACTTTTGTCATCCTCTGTCATAGTCAAATTCTTTTCTTGTTTACATTTTTCATGATCTTGAGTCTTAGCATATATCAAGTAAAGATACTCTTCTTTGGAGTCACAAAAGGGTTCCATGAGGATGGATCCCTCATCCTTGTCATTGACTTCTATGAGTGTAGGTGTGCTAGGCTCACACTCTTCTATAACCGATTCAAACATGAGTGGTTCTATGGTAAAATGTAAAATTTCATCGCATCTCCATCACAATAGGGGGTCCATTGTTCCTCATTGACAATTGTATCCATTGTAGCTAGGATTTTGTTAGCAACCGGTGTGGATGACCACATTTCATTGTAAACATACTTTGTAATGGGAAAAAGGGATTTGTATGGAGATTTCAATAGTTTTCAAAGTTTGGAATTTTGAGTGTATTTTGTAAATTTTGAAGTGTGGAACGATATGAAGATTATGAAGAAGAATGGAGTAGTTCATTATGATACGCTACGTTGCGGTAAAGGATCAGAGTTCAAAAGAAGTTGATATAGAGCAGTGTATTCTAGAAAGTTTGTGAGATTATGCTTTGTATGATTGATGTGTAATCGCATTGTTCATTCAGTATGATGTATAAGCAATCCTATTAATCTGAGTACTTTCTATTGTCGAATTCCTTGAACTCTGAAGATTTTTTTGTGTGTACAAAGTCTCTAAGTAATATGCAGTGTTACTATGTTGAAAGTCTATGCAGTGTAGTTTGTATTAAGGAACATAAACGCATGTTTATGAGTGTAACCTACATTCATAAATCCTTGTTCTATACCCTTTCCTTTGGAGAAGTGGTGTTGTAACTTACTGAAGTATAGTACCATATAAACATTTGGCAACCATGATGGGATGGGGTTGACGATGAAACACATCACCAGATAGATTGATGCCACTATGGAGTGGGAAGGAATACCTTAAACAAAATCACCATTATGACTCTTAGGAAAAATTTATTAAGCACATGTTAGCAACAACACACCTTGAAGATATTTCAATTGTTGAAGCAACTAGTATTCTGGAAGAGTTGATATATTGGGTGGAGAATGGAGTGCTATCTCCAAAACTCTTGTAGGATTGGATTTTCGAGTGGAAGAATGGAAAGTTAGCCAAGGCTTCATGGCGAGGGAAATCCAGTAGAGCCAACGAGCAGTGTCAACAATAGGAAGAAGAATACCCTACAGAATTAGGCCAATGTGATGGCAACGGACCCCAACCAGAATTGGTCTTAGCCCTAGTCCCTTTCACTTGACTCAGTGTCTTGGAAGAATTTGATTATATGATGGCATGCCCTCCCAGGGTTAAATTACACACACTTTTATGGCAGAACAGATGAAGTTCCATATGTGCATGTGTGCACATTCAAGAACCAATATGTCTGTAATCATTGAGGCCTACAAGATGATGATCATAAATCTTAGGTATTCCAAGCAACTTTGGCGGGAGATGTAGTTAACTGGCTCATCGAGTACCCCCTAGACCGTTTCTTATCTTATGAAGAGTTAAAAGAAGCTTTCTTAGAAGGCTTTCAGACTACCAAAAGCACTTCAACACCATATGCTACTCTACAATACATGATGCAGAAAGGGACGGCAGAGCAATATGCATGATCCTTTAGATCTACAATGTGGCAATTCGCTACAGATAAATGTCCTTCTAAAGAGATGATGCAGGAATTCTTCATGGACAGTCTACAACTGACTATCCAAGAAAAAATTTACATGTATACATTGGAGCAAACACGGACACTTCATCAAATAATTGATCTAGCGACAAGGGTCGATTATAAAATACAATTGGCCAATCTGGGTTCGAAAAAGACCAGCCTAGTTATGAAGAAAAGTAGAAATCCAACGTAGCACTTGTATTGCCTATGGTGTAGAAACATGGGCCACATCACTGTCGACTATGCCCTCAATTAGGTATATTGTGTTATCTGTAATAAGAACAATCAGAGTATAAAAGAATGCAGATTTAATGCAAAAAATACACTAGTAGCCTGTGCACAAGTAGAACCTCCTGTATGGAAAGGTAACTTGGTAGGCTATAAACTGCTGGGTCAATCAGGACAATGGATGGAGAGCCAAGACCTAAGAGTATCCGGACAGACACAGTACACAAATACACAGCAATTTTTGGACTAGCAAAAATTCTCCCACCCAAACTTCCAAGAATACAAACGAGGATGTCGGTTCAGACCACCAGGACTAGGTAATTTCGGAAACCAACCTGTGCAGTTTCAATTTTGTCTGTAGTACGGACACAAGAGGTTTGAGTGCAAAGAAGCCAAGGAATATGATAGGAGAAAAGTGAAGCCAAAATTAAACCACCTATGGCTAATGTTGTCACTTTGGAATATTTGGATCCATTGGTAGCTGTCGTTACAAGGTCATGGTAGGAATACAAAAACTTACAGCAAGCAGTTCCTCCTACGCCAACAGAGCGGAAATAAAGACTGAAGAAGGTAGTTCAATGGGCTCAAGAGTACCCACCCTATTATGTGGATCCAAAGCCTATTCAAGAGGTAAATCACAATAATAATCATCATAGTAAAGTTAGTAAGAAAAATTCATATAATATACCAGCCTAGGAGACTAGTGGAGCTGGATAAGGAAAGGAAAATTCAGAACAACTAGCAGAATGTACAATTAAGGAAATTCAAAAGTCATTTACTAGTGACCAAGACCCTTGTATCCAATTTTGGAATCAGAAGACTAGGGCAGAATGGAACTAGAATGATTCTAATATGGTAGCATCCGAAGAAGGTACCTCTTGTCAGTTATTATAGAATTCACATATTAAATTATCGCTAGGAGCTTTGCTAGAATTGGTCCCAGCTTTTAGGGATAAAGTACTAAAGCAATCACAGAAGAAATATTCATTGGCCCAAACTATGGAGCTGACTGTAAGTATGGTAAAAGATGTTTCAGATAGAGTAGTGGATTATGTAGTTCCCACCACTACGATGTGGTATAAAAATAAAGTTATTCCTAAGGTCTTGATTGATGGCAGATCAAGCATAAACATCACTTCGACAACAACATGCAAGCAAATGGGTTGGAACAACATTAAGCCAGCCCCATTTTTCATACGGATGGTTGATCAATTGTGAGTGTAGCCAGTGGGACTGATCAAAGACATTCCCATCTGAATTTCTCAGGTGATATTTGATATTACATTTGTATTACTAAAGCTCAAAGGAAAGAATCTAGATTACAATTTTCTACTAGGATGACCATGGTTAAGGAACACAAAGGTCCGATAGAATTGGGACGCGAAGACCATTACCTTTTGAAAAGGGCATGCTAAATTTTTGGTCCCATTAGAAGATGAACAATACTTTATTCCAGAACATAAACCAATATTAGTAGAACCCCCTCACATGCTGGACAGACTGGAGGAGGATGAAGAATGACAATTTCTCGAAGCCAATATAGAGATCTCTTATCCTTCGGAGTTGTAGATGTAAACTCAGTCATCGGCGTAGTCTATGATGGCATGGTGGCCACTGTCTGCACAAAACTCATGGAACAAGAAGAAGGGGATATTGCAGATACAATAATGAAAGATCCCATGGAGCTAGGGAAAATTCGTGTTGAAGAAGATTCATTAGAAGTTGTGAATCTTGGTAGTACAGAAGGGCCTAAAATTGTTTGAATTTGTGTGGAGCTTGCTTCAAAATTTCGGATGGCACTGATTGCTCTATTGCAGCAGTACAAAGATGTGTTTGCATGGACATATGCCAATATGAAGGGTCTCGATCCAAAATTATATCATCACCGAATCTTACTTAAACCAGACGCTACAACCAGTAATGCAGGAGCGATAGAGAATGAATTTGAACTTTGTGGAGCATGTTAGGTAAGTTAGATAGATTAATCAAAGTTAGATACATTGTTCCCATAGAAAATCTGGAATAGGTTTCTCCAATAGTCTTTGTACCTAAGAATAACAAGCAATCAAGAATTTGTGTGAACTATAGGAAGTTGAATGGAGCAACAATCCTTGATCCTTTTTCACTTCCATTTTTGGATACTATGTTAGATGAGGTAGCAAGCCGTGAAATGTATTCCTTTTTAGATGGTTTTAGTGGCTACAACCAAGTTCAAATGGTGGAGGAAGACATACATAAAATAGCATTCATTATGAATTGGGGAGTATTCGCATGTACCATCATGTGATTTGGGTTATGCAACACGCCAAGCACTCTCCAGCACTGCATGCAATAAAGTTTCACTCCCTACCTTACATCCTTTATGTGAATTTTCTTGGACGACTTCTCAGTTTTTGGCAAGATGGTTGTGCATCTAGACTACTTATGTGCATGTTTTGATTCATGCAAGAAGGTATAGCTCTACCTTAACCCTAACAAATCAGCATTTGTAGTCAAATGCAGAAAATTATTGGGCCATGTCATTTCGAAGAACAGTATTGCAGTGGACCCAGATAAGGTTAAGGTCATATTGGAAACTCCAGTGCCCCTAAACCCAAAAGAAGTTTTACGGTTCCTTGGGCAAGTATGTTGGCATGGCCGGCATTAAAGAGGACTGGCACATATTGTCATACCGTTGAACAAATTAGTGCATGTCCAACCGGTGAAGTTTGTGTAAACGGAGGAAGCTCAATTGGCTTTCAAATGACTATGGAATATGTTAGACATTGTGCCAATTTTGAAAGTTCCGAAATGGAAAGAGACTTTTCATGTGTTTATGAATGCTTCAGACGGCCATTGGGAATGTGCTTATGGAGAAGGAGGACTGCAATTAGTTCAAGTCTGTTTATTATGCTAGTCAAAGATTAACATTCACAGAGTAGAATTACTCGAACATTGAATGTGAATGTCTAGGAATAATCTACTTCATAAAGATATTTCGGCATTACGTGTTATTGGGGATGTAAGGGTCATGTGACCTTATCTCCATATTCATATATATACATCATATATAGAGCATTGCCTCAAGAGAGATCATTATGTGGGTTTCGAGGCTCCCACGAATCTACACACATCTCTTCTCTTATCTCTCTCTTTCTCTCTCCCTCCATCTCCTAATTCCTCCTCTTATTCTGCACATCAAAGCCCTTCATTGGTATCAGATCATGTTGAAGGCTTGTGTGCAAGAAGCTTCAATGGAAGCTTAGGTCACAAGAGGTGAAAGTGCAGGCCAACATCTCTCAACACCAATTGAGTATTTCGGCCATAACTCCAGCTAGAAAGCTTGGATTGATGTATTTTAAAGTTCTATGCATAGGTAACACGTAGGGCTACAATTTGACTGATGGCATAGAACCTGATTTGAAGTTATAAACTACCGAAAATTCTAAAAACACAGACTGAAGACGAATCTATAATCACTTGGACAGCATGTGAGTATTTTGGCTATAAGTTGAGTTTTACAAATCGAAATGAGAGAATTCAACTTGCTATGCGTAGCTTGAAATAGTTTCTACAACTTTGTAAAAGAACACAGAGCAACAATACAGAGCAACAATGTTGTAGATAAAGGTGAAATTGATAGCTGATGCTTGTTTTGTGCATATTTTGAGCTACGCACCTCCAATTGAGGTGTTCTTTATCTCATTACATAGGTAAGAATGAGTTGTTGAAATTGCAAAATACAGAGCAACAATGTTGTAGATAAAGGTGAAATTGATAGCTGATGCTTGTTTTGTGCATATTTTGAGCTACGCACCTCCAATTGAGGTGTTCTTTATCTCATTACATAGGTAAGAATGAGATGTTGAAGTTTGCTAAAGAGCAAAAGTTCAGACTTAGAGCTTATCACCTCTAAAATAGCAAAACACAGAGTAGTATATTCTCACCATAAGAACTCTAATTGCTCTTGGAGGTTGAATTTACTTTGGAACTTCTTTGAGAGAGAATTTCTTGTGTGCAAGCTCTTATCTTAGAGCTTGAAGGCATTATCCATGTATGATCAATGTGTTAGCTCGTCCATATGAGAGTAGAGCATAATTTTGTCATGTGTTTGGCATGTGAGATGACATTGTGGTATACTCTTTCTGAGGTTTATGTCATCATAAGTTCGATCATGGATGTATAGTGGCATTGTGGTTTATATCTTGCTTATGCCACTTGGTTATGGATTTACTTGTTGGTTGCACATAGTTTTTATGAGAGTAGATTCTAGATCTTGGTTGGTACTTGTATCTTTGTTTTCTTTGCAGGTACATGATCCAGATTGGAGCCTCAGTTGCATGCTCATTTGTCACCTTGATTGGCTATTATCTTAACATATGGTCATTGATTGATATCTATTTGCCAGTGTGATTCTTGGCATATGTGGAATGGTGATTCCCACATGGTCTATTTGGTTCTAGAGTCCATTTTATAGAGGAGATGCTGCCAAAATTTTGATAGCTTTTATGCTAGAAGAGAACTCTAGTGGATCTTGAAGCTTCTGTGATAGCTTTGGATCATTGTTGATCTCCAGTTACTTGGACTTGGTCATAGGTTGTTTGTGACAAGTTGGATCATCTTGCATGATTCATTCTTGAGTGGGAGATACCTCATCATTGTATTGGCATACATTGCCATGAGTTTGTGGGCATATGTATTTGCCATTATCCTTGATCGGATCAGTGACAGGTGGTGACAAATTACTCATTGTTATTTTGTTATTGGTTATCTTGATTGATTGCTCAGTTTACAAGGGATACTCTGTCGAATTTTTCCCAGGATCCTTTCACATCTACTTGTTCACTTTGGAGACTTGGCGAGTAGGCTTATGCACACAATTTTATGTGCATGCTAGGTGCATGGTTATGTGACAGGTGGTTTACATGGTTTCTTCTCTAGTGAGACATATGTGATGTAAGTTATGCATATGGATATGCAGGTGTGATCCTATTGGTAATAGAGTACTATTTCTAGTCTCTTATTACATTGCTAGTCTCTTGGATTGCCCGCATGGTATCTTCTCGATTTGATGCACTGACTTTTCGAGATGGAAAGTTTAGATGTGGCATATATTGGTTCGTGCAGGGTTACACATGTATGTGCATAGAAATTCACGAAGGCCTCGTGATATGCCTGACCACGTATGGATGGATATGGATGCATTGGCGAGCTCCACTATCCGATTATAACTTGTGGATTCTATATATGAGTCTGTTATGTATGAGGATACGAGTAGTGCATTATGGCATAGACTACATGATATGTATGTGAGTTCATTGACTCATGTGAGACATAGATCACATCGATGACTTTGATGTTGGCACTGTGGTTGTGAGGGCCATAGCCGACGACGTTGCTATAGGTGGATGCGACAACGACATCAGAGATATGCACATGATGCAGGTGAGGTAGTGGTTTCAAGAGAGTCTATGGCAACTGATTATGCTAGTGATGGTGATATCATTTTCCCCTATGGTTGATCTCATGATTCCTCTTGTTCATTGGATAGCACACATATGGCTTGGTTGCTTGATGCATTAGCCACTTTTCATGTTACTCCACATTGCAAGTGGTTTTGTCGATTCTCATGTGAGAGTCGTGGATGTGTGCACTTGCCTGATGGTATGACATATGATATTGAGGGTGCACGAGATGTATGCCTTATGCTACCTAGTGGAGCATCACTTATACTGAGACATGTACTCTATGTGCCTTCATTCCCTACGAGCTTGATTTCAGTTAGCCAATTCCAAGAGAGTAGATGTTATGCATTCCTTGGTGAGCATCATTTTCAGTTGCAGTTGGGATAGCTTATGCTTGTCAGAGGTGCCAGGATTGGGCACATGTATCCATTGTGGGTAGTTCATGTGAGAGACAGTCTTGTCTCAGTGCGAGTTTAGCCTTATGTGCGATATGAGACTCGTCATGTCTCATTTTGTCTACCTACATATAGGTCTATTGACATTCATGATGCACATGTATGGCAGGGTTCAGATGCTCTGATGGATGCACATGTGGAGCATGTTTTGGATGCTCATGTTGCTTATGTAGAGCATGGTTTGGCTGATCATGTGGATGCTCTTATGGAGCACACTTCGGATGATCAGTTGGATGCTTTAGAGCATGTGGATGCTCATGTACAACATTATGATGATACTCAGTTAGAGTGTGATCATCACTTTGACCTTGGTATTTATGTTGTGCAGTTAGCTCATGTGGAGCATGATGATACACTTGGTGTGGTAGAGCCAGATAGCTCTTATGATACATAGTCTATGCCAAATTATACTAGCTCTCAAGATGCACAACTAGACACATCCTTGGTTGATAGGATGATTGATTTAGATGTTGATGAGTTAGTAATCATGCACTCATTCTGTAATACTCCAACGCCCCCATGATTTAGTTATTCTGATACGTGTCATAAATGGAATAACAAACATACCCTGTCGCCACATAGGATCTAGTGCTTTGGATGCCTTGGATACAAGCATGGCTAATATACTTAGGTTAGCCAGGATAGCACATATTTCGTCAGCATTTGAGAGTCTGATCTGTGAGTTGTTATGCTCGAGACCAAACATTGCAGTTGCTATTGGAGCATTTGCACTTGGAGTTGACAATCATTCAATGATTGACACAAGCATGGAGTGAGTGGGAGCTTTGCAGAAACTTCATCAGTTCTTGCATCAGTCTTATGTGAGCTCGACTCTTATGGATATGAGTCTAGAGCAATTTGAGGTGCATGGATACACCTTGTTCAGCAATTGGTGTAGGCTGATCAGTATGGATTGAGATCCGAACTCTTCCTATACATTATTTTATAGTCCTACATCATTCTTTGTGTATGTTACCACTTACTGTCACATTGACCCTTAAGTGGGAGATTGTAGGGGATGTAAGGGTCATGTGCCCTTATCCCCATATTCATATATATATATATATATCATATATAGAGCATTGCCTCAAGAGAGATCATTATGTGGGTTTCGAGGCTCTCACGAATCTGCACGCATCTCTCCTCTTCTCTCTCTCCCTCCATCTCCTCCTTCCTCCTCTTGTTCTGCATACCAAAGCCCTTCACGTGTTGGGATGGTCGTTTACTTTCCATGTGGATCACAGTGCCCTGTTGTATTTTGTAAAGTAGCACAATTTGGTTGGAGGGCTAGCCAGGTGGGTGCTCTTGCTGCAAGAATCTGAATAAGACATTGTCCATCGCCTAGGAGCAAGCCACACCATCGTTGATTTTCTATCTCACATCAATCATGGAGAATCACCGGACGGTGTTGATGATGCTCTTCTGCATGTGAAGGTCTTTACGATGGCAAAGATAAAAAAATGCTCCTCATACTTCCCCAACCTAGTACGAAGAGGTGTTGAGTTTTCTAAAGAATGGAATTGTGTTGTCTCATTTGTGGTCTGCAGCCAGAAAGAAAATTGGTCTCCGAAGTCACCGATTTACTATCATCATGGGTCACGTATATCACAAAGATCCAACCAAAATCTATTTATGCTATGTACCTCCACATGAGATAGCACTAGTTATCTCTGAAGCTCACGCTGGTAATGCAGGTGGTCACTTCAATCATTTAATAACAGTGTGCAAAATCCAACAAGCAAGACTCTGGTGGCCAACCATGTATGCAGATGTTCAGAATGCAGTACGAAATTATGACTCATGTCAACGAACTAGTGAACTTCATGACAGTCACTGTTTCCCACTACAACCAATTCTCCCATTGGAGCCCTTTCAAAAATGGGGCCTATACTTTATTGGCCAAATCAAACCACGGTCAACAGCGAGAACGGGAGCACTATATATCTTAACTTGCACAGATTATTATACTAGATGGGCAAAATCTTGGGTGACAAAACAAGCTATAGCACAAACAATAGCGGCCAAGAAGCTTCAGAAGGAAATCTTTCCACGGTATGGTCTCCCTCTGGAATTAGTGTCAGATAGAGGAACTCATTTTTTGAATCAGTCAATTTTGGAACTAACCTCTGAATATCAAATTAAGCACAAATTCAGTTCTCCATATTATCCATGGGCAAATGGATTGGCGAAAAGAACCAATAACTTCTTGCTACACATGTTACAGAAGATGTTACTGAACTCTATAGATCAATGGGAAATTATTCTTTCCACCATGCTTTGGGTAGGTAGGGCATCTTATAAGGTTTTTGTTGGCAGCACTCCTTTCAAATTGCTTTACGGGCAAGAGATGATCCTTCCATTTGAGTTGGCAATTCCAAGTCTCCGGATTGTGGTCCAGAAATGATTGGTACCAGAAGACTCATTCGTTCATATTTTAGTAGAGCTGTTTCAACCAAGGATGTATCATGATGATCACCAACTACTAACTTAGTGCAACTAAGAGAAATATCCCCACTAAGGATATGGACTAGAAGGCTGAAGAAAGGGTTGAGGGGTTGGAAAACAAAGGTACTATACTACAGCATGAAAGCAATATGGAAAGAGGATCTACCCCCAAGCGAAAATGGTAGAGGAAAAATGAGACGAAGGAGCCCAAGAAGAATGTGGAGCCTTCCAAGGCTGAGAAGATGACTATCAAAGCGAAAACATCTTTGGTTGGGGGGAAAGTAGAATCGGCAAGGATCATGGAAAGGGGAGTGCAAAAACCAGACATTTTGGTGCCTAGTGATAGAAGATGCATACTAGAAGCCTAGGAAGATCTCCAATGTGTGACACCAAAACTCACCATAAGTGCCTTGATAACCCCTCTATTAGTGAGCTCGATTCTAAGGAATACATACTAGCAAGCAAGGTTGTTGGGGGATTCTTGTGCGAAAAGGGATTTGAGTGTTTGTAGGAGAAAAGGAAAAGATAAGAAGAAAGATACAATATTGAAGCCTCTGTCGATTGATTATAAGAAGACAAATACAATGGTGATGCACAATACAATCCAATGCTTTCTGTGCAAAATCCCACAGAGTGCACAATCACAAAATACAAAATACCCAAGGGTCTTGTTGCTGTCGGCCTTCTCTGCACCAGACCTCCACCTTCTCCAAGCTTGCACTTGTGCACACCTTGCACTCAAGCTTCCAATAGAAGGAGGAATGGACACCTTCTGTCGGCACATGCACAGCTTCAATGGGACCTTGGGATATTTGGTGGTATAGCTTAGCACTTATCTGCACACTTCTAAGTCCTCTTCATGCACACCTTGCACTTCACTTCTTTGTGCCGCACACTCACTGTATCTCTCGCACTTCTCTTTTGCTAAGCTTAGACTATGCTCACCTTACTTAGTCCCTCAAGAATAATGCCTTGCCTTGATTTGAGTGTTGGTTCTCGTACGCTCCTAACTGCTAGAGTATCTTGGTGCTCACTTTAATGTCCCAAGATTGTCTCTAAAAGTGAGCAGCCAACGAATCCCTGTTTTGTCCTATAGTGACTTTTAGATTAAAACAAAAAATTTTAATTGGGGGCCATACTTTCACTTCTGTGTATATTGTCACTTCACATACCTTCACCTTTGGCCTTTTAATTCTTCAAATGTGCACCTAAGAGAGGGTTCACTTGAACCTTCCAAATACTTTTAAAAACACTTTGAACCTTAGAGAATTACAGAAATATCTCTGCAACCTGCAACCAATTTTCTGCAATTTTACCCTTTGTGAACAATTAATTATGCACTACCTGTGCACCTTGACACCTAAACTTTGAACACTTTGACTTCACCCATGTTAACTTTGACCTTGAACACGTTGACTCTGATCCTTTGACTTTGACTATGGTTGACTTTGACTGTGGTTGACTTTGACCAATATGACTTTTGTGGGCTCAATAAATGCCCACCACCTAATGGGCTCTCCATCCCAGAGAGCTACAGCCAAAACCTGGAGCAGAGATGACACCATGATTTCTGTGCTGCGAAATCTTCAAAAGGACACTTGAGCAACAACCAAGTCCACAAGGAGCAGGAGATAACAAATGCCAGAGAAGAACCAAAAGGAGGGCAAAGGGAGGGTAGGAAGGAGAGGGAAGGGAGGGTTGAGGGGGCTGAGATGGATAGACAGGGAGGGTAAGGATGGGGCTAGGCAAAAGGTTAAAGGGAGGGTGAGGGAGTAGGAGTATGGGGTCTGGAGAGGGCCGAAAAGATAAAACAAGAAAGCTACAGAGGGTGCATATGGGAAAGTATGAAACATATGGTAAAATAAAGTGAGAATAGACCATGCGGACCATGTGTGGAATTAAAAGCACGTGAGAAATGTGCTCAAAACATGTGGATTTTGATCAAAAGGCAGAGAACAGGTGGGATTTTGGAAAAATTAAGGAAAAAAATGAGTCTGGAGGTGCCAAAATACATGATAATAACCCCAACTTTGAAAAAAATGGCCATCTGAGGTGCAATCTAGAGCCAAAAGCATTGGACCATGAAACATTAAAAAAAATACATATAAATATATTAAGAAAATATAAAAGGTTTCCTCTTTTGTTTTTTTGGTATGCACGATTGGGCAAAGCTGAAATAAAAATAAAATAAAATAAAATAAAAATAGAAAAATAAATAAATAAAATAAATAAAACAAAAAATAACAAAAAAATACAAAATGGGGGGTCTGGGGAGAGAGAAAAAATAAAAAAGAAAGAAAAAAATAAAATAAAAAAATAAAAATAAAACAAATAAGATAAAAATTAATAAAATAAATAAATTAAAAATAAAAATAAAAATGGGGGACGGGGGGGAGGAAGGGGGGGAAGGGGGGAGGAATGGAGGGTGGGGGGAGGGAGCAGAGGGGGGGGAGGGAGGGGGGCAGGGGAGTGGGGGAGTTCAGAAAAAATATCCCCCTTTTTTTTTTTTTAAATCCATGGGGCCCCTTTTTTTTTGAAAATATCCAAAAATTGGATTAAAAAATAAAATCTAAAAAAATGCGAAAAAAAATTTAAAAAAAATCTGAAGAAATTCCCTATAGGTCTAAGCCAATTTTCTCACTCAAAACCACAGAGAGCTTCCTTTATTCCTCCACTTTAGCAAGAAAATGAGATTTGAAAAGGATGAACAAATGCTAGAAAAATTCTAAAAATGCTTGAAAAATTATGAAAATTTTCCAAAAATTGTGCTTATGCAAAGGGCTATGAAATGGTTGCTAAATTTGCTAAAAACTCACCGAAAAGCATGAAAATGATTAAAAACTACTTAAAACTTGAGCAAAATGATATGAGAAGGCTATGTACAACCTAGACAGATTTTGCAAGTTCCAAGTGATTCATAAATCTTCAATTGTGTTGATGATAGGCCTTGATATATTGACCAGTGGTAGGACCTCTCCTTTTAGAGTCTCTAACTCCACTGCACCCCAATTCAGCAGTGTCTTAATTCGATAAGGTCCTTCGTAGTGTGGAAGCCATTTTCCCCTTACTTGTGTGTGGATTTGAGATCTATGGAGAAGAACCAACATGCTTGTTTGTAAGTTATTATTCCACAGATTTTGATTATGTGCCTCTTTCCTCTTCATTTGAGTCTCTATCAATTATTTTGTAGCATGTAGACGTATCTCTTCCACTTTATGCAGTGCTCCAACCCTCTGAGAGACACCACAATCTTTCTTTCCCTGCATGAATGTGATGTAGAAATTCAAAGGGTTCAATAGGAAATAGCGCATAAACCAATAGGAATGGAGAATATCTAGTAGCTTCTTTGTAAGCTAATATGTATGCCCATAGGGTACCTTGATAAGCAATGCCCCAGGAAGTGGGATGTAACATACATTCCTTCCTTAACATGGCAAGTAATACCTTGTTGGTGGATTCTGCTTGTCCATTAGCTCTTGGATAATAGCCACAAGAGGTCCTATGTAGAATTTTATATCTATTAAAAATTTCCTGTAGTACCTTGTTCACAAAATGAGTACCTTGGTCTGTACAAATTTCGAGGGGGCATCCAAACGTGCAAATGATGTTACTATAAATGAAATCAGCAACATTTTGAGCACTGCAATCACGGGAGGCAATAACTTCAGCCCACTTTGTTGCATAGTCAGTGGCGATCAATAGATACTTCTCTCTCTTTGGAATCAACGAAGGGTAGATGGGCCCTACAAAATCTAGCCCCCAGTTCTCAAATGGTTGCCAAGAAATAATCAAGGGGTTGTGCCTCTCCTTTATTGGCTTGGGTCCACACCTCTGACAGACATCACATGTTTTTCCCCATTCCTCTGCATCTTTGAATAATGTGGGCCACCATAAGCCGGCATCAACGATTCTCTGGCTCATAATATGTCCTTGAAGGTGCCCACCACATGTTCCTTCATGTGGAGATTTAAGGACTTCCCTCACTTCTTCTTCTTCCATGTACTTTCTAAACCTGTTATCTTTTCCTTGTCTATATAATTTTCCCTCAATGAAGGTAAAAGGTCTACTTTTGATTAGCAGTCTCTTTCTTTGCACAGCACTTGCCTTCACTGGATACATTCTAGTTTTAATAAAATCCTTGATGTCCTCATACAAACCTTGAGATTGTACAGCAAACAAGTTAGCATCTAGAAAATCATCATTTACTCCAATTGCTTGATACATCATGTTGATCCTAGATAGGTGGTCTACCATGATATTTTCTTTACCTGGTCTATGGACTACAAAAAAATCAAATTCAAAAGTAACCACCTCCATACCCTACCAGTCGCTTGTGGTTTGTTTAGTAAATATTTGAGCGGTTGATGTTATGATAACAAATTTCACTCCTAGCAAGTAATGATGAAACTTTTGTAAGCCTTGGTCGAAATTTGACTGGCATATTGAATTGGTCTATCCAGTTTGTATTCTTCATTGTGTTGAGTCAAAACTGCCCCCACTTCATATGCACTGGCATCTACATATATATGAAAAAAATTTGACCACTGAGGTGTGATCAGAATGGGAGTAGCTACTAACCTTGACCTTAATGTTTGATATGCTTTTTCCTCCTCTTCTTCCCATTTAAAAGGTACTTCCTTACCTGTAAGCCTAGCCAATGACCTGGTTATATCTGCATACTTCTTAATAAACCTTTGGTGGTACCCTGTATGTCCTAGCAAACTTTGAATCTCTTTTGGAGATTTAGGTCTAGGTAACTTTAATATAGCTATAATTTTGTCTGGGTCAGGTGCCATACCTTTGGAGGATACCATATGTCCCAGTCAATCACCATAAAATGGCATTTATTTGGCTTCAATTTCAACTTTGTTTCTTTGCACCTCTTAAAAACTTGTTGTAATTGAATCCGATGTTTTTCTAAACAATCCAATGGAGTCTCTACAAGGGTACCTGAAAAGGATGAAAAATCATCCATGAAAATTTTGAGAGACTCTAGCAGCAATGGTCCAAAAATGAGATTAATTGTTCGATTGAAAGTAGTTGGGGCATTTCTCAGCCCAAATGGCATCTTTACATATACATAAGTTTCGCAAGGTGTAATGAATGCAGTCTTCTCTCGATCCTCAGGGTGGATGGATATTTGATTATATCCACTAAATCCATCCATGAAGTTGTAAAGTGTATGTCCAGCTACTTCTTCTATGACCTGTTCAGCAAATGGCATTAGAAATCCATCTCGGATGGTGACCTTGTTTAATGCTCTAAAGTCCACAGAGATTCTCATCTTGTTAGTGTTTTTCTTTGGAACAATTACCATAGGAGATAGCCATTCTGAATGATCTACAGGGATGATAATTCCTACATCTTCCATTTTTTGAATTTCCAAGTAAACAGCTTTCCCATATTTAGGATTTAGCCTATAACTCTTACCTCTCACTGGTTTTGCTCCTTCAATGACAGGGATTTTGTGCTCTACGTAACTAGGTGGTACTCCTTCTAAATCCTTGTAGTGCCAAGCAAAGATATATGCAAATGACTTCATGAAAGATGTTACCTTTAAAAGCACCTCCGGATGATTCCCTATTCATGTGGCTATTAAAATGGGATATGAGTGATCCTCATTGCCCAACTGAACCTCCTTCTTTGGATGCCTGTTTATAATTTTATCCATAAGTCCTTCCTGAGTAACATCCTTAGTTACATTGTCCCACATAGCTTCGGTATCATAAGCAGGAACATCTTGAATGTCTAGTTGCACTTCTTCCTCTTGAATCCATCCTGGAGGGACTCTCATGAAGTGGTAATGAATCCTCTTCTATATTCTTTTTATTATCTTTAGACTCTGATCCTTCGTTTTGGTTGCAATCCACAGAAAATAACTTCCTCTATATGGATGTGTAAAGGAGATCTCTTTCCCCTTCTGTAGTCTTTTGCTGGCTCTCCTAACCCATCTACTTGAATTCTTTCCTCTTTTTCTGAATATCCTTCTTCTATGTCTGAGTTAAATGGAAAAAAATTTTCTGAATATCCTTCTTCTATGTCTGAGTTAAATGGAAAAATTCCAAAGCAAGGAAAAGAATTCCTTGCTTCTTGCAAGAGAACAAGGATTATGACCACCACGTGCTAGAGAAAATAGAGCTATATATCTACTATAGGCAACCCCCGAGCCTCATTTTCTAAAACTAGAAGAACATGGTCATCTAGAACTAGAAGAACATGTCTCATCTATGTGGTGGCATCCCTGTCCAAATGATTCAAAACACTATCTGGCTTTGCACTTTGATAGACTGGTCAAAGTACAAAGTAGTGAATGAATAATAAGGGTGGATCTAAAACATCCTTGGCCAATTTATAGTTTTTCTAGGTGCGATATAGGCACAAACATGTGAACTGGATAGATTCAAATTACTAGTCCATTTTTGGGCATAACTGGTGGATGGACTCGCAAGACTTTGAGAATTCTTGATTTACTTGAATTTGATTTGGAAAACTTGAAGTTTGGTTAGCCCAAACATCTGAATTGGATGTTTGTACAATGGTTAACTCCCAACCAATAGTTACTTGATTTCTTCACCTGACTTGAGGACTACTCAGTCCTAATAGGCTTGAAAATCCTAGATAAACTATAAGACAAAGTTTTCCACTTACTTTGGATCAACCTTACTATATCCTGAACAAGTCAAATTGTTGTCAGGATCTTGCTCACGCGCATATAGAGATTATGGACACAGAAAACACATAGAGAATAGACGCAACAAGAGACAAGAAAGTACACAGATTGGGTGCAATCTCCCCCCATGCACTCTGTTTTGACAGTCCACAGAGTGCATGTATTTATAGGACTTTTGATTACGCCAAAAATAGTGGTTACATGAGAGCGGCTTCGAAAAGCAGGCGTGAAACTAAAAGTTGGTAACTTTTACAGAAAGCCATTACTTTGAATAATAGAAACTGCGGTCTATAACGACCCTTATTCTAACCATTACTTTTCTAACAATAGAACCTTCTACGCAGGTTTATTTACAAGCTAAATAATAATTATTCGGATTATTGATGTCCGCCCTTTCACGCCTTGCACGCTCCTCACGAACCTTCAGGTACTATATCAGAAATATCAAAAACATATTAATACATTAATAATTTAACATTTTAACAATGCCTTGTTCAATAATATACAACATGCCTCTCAGTTGACAAGCAACTGACCTCAGTTGATAAAATAATTCAACACTCTAACAATTATAATGAAGTGTTCAACATATTCCATATTACTGTTACAATCCAACAATGCATTGGATATTCGATATTTCAATCCAACAATGCATTGGCTATTCTATATTGCAATCCAACAATGCATTGTCCAACATCTTCCATAATACATTAATAATTTAACACTCCAACAATTACTTGTTCAACATATTCCATAATTCATAACATGCCCCTCAGTTGAAAAGACAACTGACCTCAGTTGATAAAATAATAAACATGGATAGCCAGTCACATGTTTCATCACGGAACAAAGAAAATAGGCATGTGCCATGTAAAAATACATGCATGGAAATGTTCATGGAGGTGTTAAGTTATTAAAAGTATCTGTGAGATGCGGACATAGTCTTTCTAATGAATTTGGGCAAGCAAAACTTGAATATGCTCCTAAATTCAATATGTAAATGCATCACAATTATCAAACATGTAAAGTAAACTTTAAAGGTAGAAATGAATCCTTAAACTCTTCTTGAAAAGCTTTCCAGGTGCGTGGACAATCTGCAGTATGACAAAGATCATTCCACCATTGTTGCGCTCTGCCTACCAAATAATTAGTGGCGAACTCGATTTTCTGATTTTCTGAATATAACTCATCGGAAAAGAAATCGTTGAATAGGGATAGCCATGATAAGACCAAGCGGCCATCTATTCGTCCGTCGAATTGAAGCATAGCATAACGTCCTTGTATGGCTTGTTGAAGTGCTTGAAGTTCTTGGTTCATAATCTCTAACTCTTGCTCGAATGAAACTCCAGGTAAAGGTGAATTACTGTAATCCTCCATGGTGCTCTTGGACCCTTGCTCTCAACCTTGGTGTATTGAACCTTCTTGTTTGCAACCTTGGTGTCTCGATCCCGTGTTCTCAACCTTGCTTGGTATCTTGAACACTCAATCAAGTGCCACCCAAGTATTTTGAATGAATTCACACTTCCAAGGTAGCTCATTGGAAAGTTCGTTCCGAGAGCTTTCCAACGGTATATTACACGCCTCAATCCGACCTACGGATTGAAAGTTACACTTAATTCTTTGTTGGGTCCATCCTGGAAATCGCCGCGAGCGCCTTGCACAAGTACCAAAGAAAGAGAACTTGAATAACAACTCCAAGAGATGGTGGAGTGGTCAAAGTACTTCCCTTGAAAGTAGGAGGTTGTGGGTTCAAATCCTCCTACCTTAGGGACTCTAAACCTCTCTATTACCACTCAAAAATTAAAATTGCCTCGCGCGTAGCCAACGGTCTCCAAGGGAGCCTTGGGTGCCAATGTTGCCAATGTATTGCCTAAGTTACTGCCTAAGTTCTTTGCCTTAGTTGACGCCTTGGAGTAAGCCGAAGGAGAAGATGTAGGTGAAGACGTAGGTGAGGACGTAGGTGAAGACGTAGGTGAAGGTTCTGGATCAGAAACAGAAACAGAAGCAGAAGACAGAAGCCAAAACAGAAACAGAAACAGAAACAGAAGCAGAAGACAGAAGCCGAAACCGAAACCAGAACCGGAGACGGAGATGGAGATGGAGATGGAATCGGAATTCAGATTCAGAATCGCGAACAGAGAACAGAGTCCTCTGTATTGATGCGTGCAGAGCTCTGATACCACTGTTGTCAGGATCTTGCTCACGCACATACAGAGATTACGGACACAAAAAACACACAGAGAATAGACGCAACAAGAGACGAGAAAGTACGCAGATTGGGTGCAATCTCCCCCCATGCACTCCGTTTCGACACTCCACAGAGTGCATGTATTTATAGGACTTTTGATTACGTCGAAAATAGTGGTTACATGAGGGCGGCTTCGAAAAGCAGGCGTGAAACTAAAAGTTGGTAACTTTTACAGAAAGCCATTACTTTGAATAATAGAAACTGCGGTCTATAACGACCCTTATTCTAACCATTACTTTTCTAACAATAGAACCTTCTACGCAGGTTTATTTACAAGCTAAATAATAATTATTTGGATTATTGATGTCCGCCCTTTCACGCCTTGCACGCTCCTCACGAACCTTCAGCTGCTATATCAGAAATATCAAAAACATATTAATACATTAATAATTTAACATTTTAACAATGCCTTGTTCAATAATATACAACACAAATTCAAAATGAAAATTGTCCAACTTAGGACACTTTTCTCATAGACTTGATCTAAAAGTTCTTGGGAATTGTCAATCTTATGAGCAATTCCTAACTTCCTCGTTCTAGAGTGTATCGAACTCTAGAAAGTCATAAGAGGTATGCTAGTAACTGGAAGCAAACTCAAATGAATAAGTCAAAATTGGACTTGCTATCTTTTGAAGATTGAATAAGTTCTTGTTCCGATTCGCTAACCCTAGACTTTTGGGAAACGAATCAGATACCATATCTGAGCCAATTCCAAAAGATTTTGGAAAGCAAAAGGAAATAACTAAAACTCTATTCAACCAATTCAAAATCCGAAGATACGTAAACTTATTATGATTCAAAGTCGACATGACTCGGGACTTTAACTTCTCAAAGATCTGTTTCAACCGGGTATTGAAGCATTTTCTCTATCTTTAAGAGAAACAAGCTGGATTCTCAAAAAGATTTAAAGCAAATCGAAAACATCATCCAACCACAAAATACTAGTGTAGTAACCAACATTAGTGTGTAGTCCATCGAGGTTCTATTGATGAGTTTTCTATTCAAATAATGCTTCATCTGAGACTAAGTTCAGGTTTCTGACTCTTTACTGGGAATGCAATTCTTGTGCATTTCTTTGAGTCAAAAGAGTGAATTTACCAAGTTACACTAGGAACTTGGTACTTGACTTAGTCAATCAAATCCTTAGTTGAAAAGATTAACTCAAAATCAAAGTCCAATGTTTTTCAGAATTTTATCAAATATTTCTGATCGACAACACTTAAGCTTGAAGTGTTCTAAGAAGATCTTGGAAGTTACTTACTTCATATCTTCAATTTCCTTGATCTTAAAGTTATCTTGAAGTATCGTGAGATACTAGTTCCATCCTTCTTGAATTAAACTCCTTCTTTGAAGTTTTAATTCCTTTGAGGATCAAACCTAACTTGAAGATCCAATCTATGATTAAAAGATAATTATCATCCCACGATCTGATGTCCCATACCATCTTTCCTACATCAACCTGAGTATAAAATCTGGTGTCCCATACCACCCTATTTTATATTCACATTAATGTGTGGGTGATACTTATCCTAAAGTCAAAAACATCTCTTAATAGAGTATCTTCTCACTTTAACTCTTTAAAAGAATTTAAAAGTTTCAGGCATTATCTCTAAATAGATTTTCTAGATTTTGATCCCTTCACATGATCGTTTCACAATCTTGTGCTTTCCTTTGGGATCTTGAAAAACCTTTTGATGTAGCATCCATCCTTCTTTGCTAGGGTTTTCAAATGAAAACCAATCAGAATTCCAAGTAAAGCTCAATTGGTTTATTCTTGACTGATTTGTAGTGACAAGAGCTTTTGACTTCTTGTCTTTAGATTCTTTTCTTACTAATATTTTAGGTACCTATCCTCGCCGAGACTTTATAGGAATCTCTCTACTGCTTAAGTCTAAGCATCTGCTCATGCTTTTTTGGATTTGTACCAAAATCCCTTTAAGGATAGGTAAACATTATGTTTTACCTTCCTCAGACTTAAGTACCGTCTTCACGATTGCATACTACATTCTTGGAATTCCTTCACTCTGTTCAATACTTGGAACAACTTACTTTTTCACACTTGTCTATTGGATAAATGGATCTTGAGTGAATAACTCCCAAAAGGAATTTTATTACCAATACTTGGGCAATCTATAGAGTGGTTCCAATCACACGTTCTTGGACAATCATGGCCAAGCTTGATCAAGTCTAGTTGATCTTGTGACTAAAATAAAGACTTAGTTTTTATCTTTAAGATCCCCTGAACTATCTAAAGCTTCTTTGCTTACCTACAAGCTTTTTAGACATCTTTTCCTAAACTTCAGTCCAAGCATATACTGATGCCTCTCAGATTCCAAAGCTAAGAATCTTTGATATACCTTTAGGTTATATCACTATTTGGACTTGAGTACCTATACCAAAGGTTTGGAAACTGCTAGGAACTACTTGCTATTAAACTTTTCTTGAAAGATTCTAGTCCCACATCTAGGGAGATTTTCCTTTCAAGAACTTTAGATTCCTATCAAGGAATCAAGTAATATTAAGCCAATGATTCATATTGGAATCTTTTGCTTTCCAGTCCAATGATTCATCTTGGAATCCTTTCCTTTACTGGAATGATCTTCAAAAGAAATTCTTGACTTCTGGACAAGATCAAGACTTAAGGCTTTATTGCTTGTCCAAAAGATATTTCTTTTTAATCCAAGGAAATAGTTAACCAAACTATTTTCTTTGTTGGCTTATCTTTAGGAAGTAGCTTAATTCCTGAAGATTGCATTGATATATTTTTTAGGAAAATATCTTGATTCCTAAATATTACTTGGATTTCTTCTTTAAGCTCTAATTATCTTAAACAAAACCAAGCATACTTTTCTCATCCTCAGAAAAGTGCTTAATATAAGTATTCAACTACTTAACCAACAATCATGCAAATGCCTGTTCTTGCATGCAAATGCATGTAATTGCATGCACGTTTCCCCTTTCATGCATCAAACCTAAATCAAGCAATTCTTGAGCTTGACATATGTTCATCTAATCATCCATGCACAAACAATCTATCCTCTACCTTACAAAAGGTTATAAATATACATGTGCACAGACTTGAGTGCATCCTATTCCATTTGCAAGCAAGAAGAAAATGTGTATGGTGCCTGAAAACATTCTTTTGAAAGGAGAGATGCACCAAGAATCTTTCGTAGATGAATGTCTATGCTTGTGTTTAATGAGTGTTTCAATATCTTTACATTTTTTCATGTAGGTTTCAATGATTTGCATCAATATTATCAAGAATGAAGTTTACTATCATACGTCAAGCCACACCAGAAGAATATAGGGCACAATAAAATCAATAAGCTCATGAAAAAACTCATTAGGAATACCATCAAGACCAGGAGATTTGTAAGGTTTCAATTTACTAATGGTTTCTCTAACCTCACCGGTAGAGAGGGGCAAGTCCAAGATAGAGGCCAGGGGTTGAGGAATTATTTTCTTCCTTTTAAGAGCAATAAAGGCCCTGGCCCTCTGGATATCCTCCCCTTTCTTGGGAGGTCATTGGTAAAGAAGCCAGTGGCCTCCTACAAGTTCTCCTTAACAGAAGAAGCATAACCATCAGTACTCTTTTTCAACATAGGAACAAAACCCCTGGCTTTTTTCTTTTTTAACACATCAAACATATGCTTGTTAGGTTTGTCCACTTTCCCTGCCCAAAATTCTCTGGTAGAAGCAAGAGCACCACGAGCTAAGAGATAGATTTCATACCTTAACCTTTCCTGAAGATCAAGGAGCTTCTGACCCTTGGTGTTATCATCCAGGTTCATATTTCTAATGTACTCTATCTCCCTCATAATCATCACTCTTCTTTTAATTCTAATATCCTTGGCTTGACGCTTTAGTCTAGTAAAAAGGGCCTGGATTTCTTTAATAGCTCTCTCCCAGGATAAAAAGGGAGAGCACTCAACAGAGAAATGATGCTTAATGATGTTCATAGTCCTCTCTTTCACACACCTAAGCTTGAGGAGAGAGGCATCCAGATGAGGCCACCCAGCTTTATACTCAGGGGGGTTTCTGAACGGCTTAATTTTAAGGGGAGAATGGTTAGACAAACTTAAGGTCTCATCAATGTCACACTTGTGCTGCCAGAGGTCATGCAGAGTGTTAATGTTAATGTACATCCTATCGAGTCTAGCAGAGAGAGGCCTATTAATGCATCTATTGCTCCAAGTATGCCCAGAGGCAGAAGAACAATCAATGAGGTTAAGGGAATTAATCATGGTCATCCAGCACTTTTTCTCATCACCTTGGATGATATTTTCAGGTTACCAGCACGATCTTTTTCAGAGAGAACCATATTGAAGTCCCCAATCAAGATCACGTTATCAGACAAGCGTGAGAGTTCTCTCCAATAGTCACTTCTTTCATTCCTATTATTAGAGGCATACAGGCTAACAATCATGCAGTTTATGGGGTCTTTGCATCTCAGACCAATCCATTGATTAGTAGGGTTGCACAACACTTCCTCAATGCAATGGGAGAGATTAGAGATCATACCTATAGAAGCTCCCCCTTTTCTGTTGTTATGCTTGGTAATGTACCAATTGTGCTTACTAGACAGAATCTACAGGTTAGAAAGGAGATCAAAACCACCAATCTTAAGCTCTTGAAGACAGATGAAATCAGGCAATAAGGAGCAATCCTTCATCCAATTGCAAAAGACTTTACTTCTCACCAGATCCGTGATACCTTTAATGTTAAGAGAGATGATGTTAATCAAATCCATGAGAAAACAAATAAGAAGAAACAACAAATAGAGACTTATTTTCTACTATTCTTCAACGGTTTGATAATGGACCCTGAGATTCTAATAGCTTCTTTCCTCTTAGGTTTAGTTCTTGAGTCTTCTCTTGTAGTAGCATCACCTTGCATTTCTACATCAACATTGTTAGTTTGCTGTTGAATACATATTTTATCTTGCTGACCTAACTGTTCAGAAAATTCATCAACAGCTTGACAACCCATGACAGAGTCATAGTCTCCAGGAGCAGGGTGTTCAGAGGATATACCAGGTCCTGATGAGTCCTTCTTATTTTTCCTACTGCCCACCACAATCCAAGATTCTTCCATGTCGTGACAACCAATCTCTGAAACATTCACCTGACTATGACCAACAGGCTAGGGGGAAGTACCTGGGAACTTAAGCTCTTCTCTTGTGTCTAAGAAATCAAAAGGGTTAGTCACATTTTCTAGCAGCACATCAAACTTATTATTCCAAAAGGGGCGTCCTTCTTTTTGCTCCCAAAAACTCGAAAAATGTGGGTGCATGCCATCAGACTCCGAAAATAGAGGGGTACGATGCTTCGTAATCAGGATTTGGAACAGCTTCTGCTCCGAAACTTGTGGGTGAAACCATGATCAGAAAATTGCGCAGCCATTCTTCACGTAAAGCGTTGACCATATCGATAAGACAAATAGCTGTAATCAAAATTCCAATGTATCTACAATAAAAATTATTCTTTTGCATCGAATTGGAGGAGAAAGATATCAGTGCGCATATTACTCAAATTGCTTATCAAGATCTAACAGTGATCCTCCGAGAGACACAAATATAGGGCATTTGTCTCCCTCCAAGGCCCAAAGTCAGACAAGGTAAGATGGCTTCTCAGATGTGACAGGAATCGGAGAACTGCCCAGAAGCTTTCGGAAGATCCAAAGCAAATTTAAACAAGAGACTGAACCAGACGGGTCAGAGGCTTCCAACATCGATCTCTTAGTTTTCCTTTTGCTACTGCGTGGTCTATCTGTTGTGCCAAACTCACAATAGAAATGGCAGAGAAAAGTTATTTTCCATCGTCACAATCAAGGCGGCGGGGCTGATACAGATCGTTCGAAGATTTTCTTAAATTTACAATCGCATTCGACGATCTTAAAAATGAAAATGAATCAAATATGCGCCCTCGATAGGAGCTCCATGGAAAAATATTCACAATTAATATATTGCAGATCAACTTTCTGTGCTATTTTGGATAGAACGTAAACAGCTTCTCGGGTGTCATGAGTTCAACCCTTGGAACTCGTCGTTTGTAGTGGATTCACATTTTGCTTCTGCTGTAGAAGTTCTGCAGCGCCCGTGAATCAAAAATTTATTAGAATTACTAGAACGCGCGCACCTTGTCATAGTGGATAGATGCCAGTTACGAGGATAAAATGATGGACTTAAGAGCCGGGCGTGTTAACACCCACTAATAGATGAGGTGTATTGGTCTGCCTTTTTGCATTGCGAAAACTGTGCGAAAGAGGCATATAACCAACGATTCTTGAGCTAGATAATATATTGATATTCTTAGAGAAACGCACGTAAAAAATATTCTACATGTGCAGAACATGAAGATGATGATCAGCTTATCAAGGTCACCATGGAAGCTCAACCTTGAGCTCTGATACCAATGCAAGAGAACAAGGATCACGACCACCACGTGCTAGAGAGATGACTCTCCTCCCAACCAAATGCCTTTATATATAGCTCTCTCCAGGGGACTGCCTTCTTGGGCACATGGATACTAGCCAACCATGTGTCGGCCATGTAACTACATGTGCGCCAAGTGTCCCAATCAACTCGAGTTAACTCAAGTGGATGCTTCTAGAAGGATCTAGATCTCTTTGGGAAAAATACTCTCCCCACGTACCCCATAGGGATTGAACACAAGACCTCCTCCTTCATATTCTTGAGACTTAACCACTAAGCTAAGTGGATCACTTGTTCAAAGAGCACAAGACCTCCTAGTAAGTCTAAACTCGAGATCTTTGGTCATACACATGGATGACCAAACGGTGTCCAATTTCACGACTGTCTGAACCGACTGGACCCTTGGATCATAGACTTACTTTATTACACTTCTAACCATGTGAGCATGTTTTCTTCATCATATAGATCCACTTCCTTGCCTTCTTGATTTTCTATAGATGCCATATCTATGTGTATACCAACTGATTGCATCATATTGGCATGTCCTTGTTGATCCGGACCTTCTTCCAACAATAATTGTCTTAATTCAGCACCTTCCTGTTGGACCCACATGGTATCTTTGCCCCAGTCATGTATTACACTAGCATGCCTTAGCCAGTGTCTTCCAATTAATAGACGACACCCTGTCTGCACATTTGGTAATCTTATAATTACAATATCCAAGAAAAATGTGTTACCTTGTACTTCCATCCGAATGTTAGGGACTACTCCCATAGGTCTGACTGTACTTTGGTCTGCCAGTATTACAGTGAAGTTGGCAGGTCTTGAAGGGTGTAGTCCAATCTTTTTCATGGTATGTTCAGGCATCAAGTTGATGCCATAACCACTATCCACAATAACTCCTTGAAACTCATGGCCTTTGATAGAGACAATTAGGTGCGGGCTCTTATAATCTGTGAGGGGTGCTTCCCCTATAATTTTATCTTTATGCATAACAGCAGCCTTTGCCACTTAACTTGTTGTGGAAGCCTCATCAATTATCTGCAAGAGTTCTAACCTGAATTTCCCATCTATCTTTATTAAATCAAAAATACTGACCTCCTTTTTCATGGACTTGAGTAGGCATGAAGCTTCTGATTCCTTAAGAGCATGGGCTTATCAACCTCCTCATGAGCCATGCTGAATGCATGTCTAATGGCATCATTGGTACCTATGAGATTTTCTTTTTGCCTTGTATCTGCACTAGTGGTGGCTTTGTCTTTAGATGTCTCTTTGTCATTGTTCAATCCATTAATCCTTGATTCTTGACCTATTTCTACTTGACCCTTTGCTTTGCTTCTTATCTGCACTATAAAAGATCCGATTTCTTCTAACTGCACCACCCTAGTAGATGGTGATGGCACATTGACTTGATCTACCATTTCTTCTTTGCACACAGAAATCATTTGAATGTGGGGCCCAGATGAAGATGCTTGGTTCTTAGGACAAAAATTAGTATAGTGGTCTTTGGCCTCTGGGCAGTTCCTGCAAGGAGGGGCATTTTCTGGTAGAGTGCACCTACTTTGGTAATGCCCACATTCTCCACATATGAAACAAATAATTGGCCTCCTTGACCCATTTTCAAAGTTATTCCTATGTCTAGGGTTGTAATTATTACCTTGATTAGGTGCAGCCGCCATCACATTAGCTGGTGGTAAGGCTCCTCCTTGTTTCCAATATGTTGTTGCAGGCATTCCTCTTAAAGAACAGTCTTGAGTCTCATGTTTGCTGCACATGGTACACCATAGCCCATTTTTTATGCCACCTCCTCTTAATTCTTGTAATTCTTGTCGAAGTTGAGCTATTTCTTCTGCTTGGGCTTCCTCTTCCTTTTGTAGTTTGAGGGTCTCGATTTCTGACCGCAACAAGGTTACTGCATTTTCTTCTTCCTTTTGAGGTTTACTTCTTTTTTAGTTCTCCAGCTCTTTCCTTAGTTGAATCATTGGATCTTCAATTTCTACAAAATAAGGTAGCTGCGAAGAACTTGCTCCATATTGTTGTCTTATTTGTTCCAGTCGTGTAGTTGTATTGATGAACTCCTCTATGGAGGCTGTTGGCAACACTAATTCCTTGATTTTACATTGTGTGGTCACTGGAAGTGGTTTAGCTAACCATTTCTTAATAAAGAAATCATGTGGAGGATCTGGCAACTTAGACATTAATGCCTTGGCCCTATTTACAAACTCTTCACCAAGACCTAGTCTCAAGTTTTCTAATTCCTCTATGATTATCTTTGTAGTATTCCAATGCTGGAATTGAGTTTTGAATGCATCTTCCATTAAAATCCAAGTGATGAAATGGTTTTCAGCAAACTGGCTGAACCATTCATCTGCCAACTCTTCTAATGTGGTAGGAAAGAGTATCAAAAAGGCATCCTCTCTTCCCATCAAACCTCTTGTTTTACATAATGCTAAGAATCTCCTAATATGCTCGTCCAGATCTTCCTGAGCTAGGCCTTTGAAAGAAGGAAATTTTATATTTAATCTAGAAAGTAGAGTCTCCAAATTAACCTGACCTGCCATGTTCTTTACTGATGATGTTGACGACAGTTGACTGGAGGATCTTCTAACAACCTTCCTTCTTGTTGCTTTGCAAGTGGCCCTCAATGTTTGAGATCAGGTTGCGGTCATGAGATGTTCATAATCCTCTTAAGATGATATAGTTAATAAGAAGATTTACCTCTTAACCCAATGAAGTAGTACTGTCGGCACTTGAATAATGCTTCTCCACACTACAATATTTCTTCTCCTATGCTCAAATCTCCTTGTTGTCCCACCATGCATGCCAAATTTTGTTGGGGGATTCTTGTGCGAAAAGGGATTTGAGTGTTTGTAGGAGAAAAGGGAAAGATAAGAAGAAAGATACAACACTGAAGCCTCTGTCGATTGATTATAAGAAGACAAATATAATGGTGATGCACAATACAATCCAATGCTTTCTGTGCGCAATCCCACAGAGCGCACAATCACAAAATACAAAATACCCAAGGGTCTTGTTGTTGTCGGCCTTCTCTGCACTAGACCTCCACCTTCTCAAAGCTTGCACTTGTGCACACCTTGCACTCAAGCTTCCAATAGAGGGAGGAATGGACACCTTCTGTCGGCATGCGCACAGCTTCAATGGGACCTTGGGATATTTGGTGGTATAGCTTAGCACTTATCTGCACACTTCTAAGTCCTCTTCATGCACACCTTGCACTTCATTTCTCTACATCGTGCACTCATTGCTTTTGCTTCTTGCTCAATAGCTCACGTATATCTTGGTTGAGAAAGAAGTAGCCTACTATGGCCACTTCCAATTGTGAGGCTGAGTATAGGGTAGCTTTCATAGCCATTGTTGAGTGTGTGTGTGTGTGTGTGTGTGTGTGTGGATCAAATACCTTTTTGATTGATTTGGGTGTTGGTCATTCTCCACCATATTTGCTGACAATCAAAGTGCATTGGTAGTTGTGAGGAACCCTGTGTTCCATGCTCACACTAAGCACATTGAGGTGCACTATCATTATGTCAAGGAGAGGCTCTCTCTTGGAGAGATCAATTCGGCATATGTGCCCATAGAGGATAACATTGTAGACCTTTTCACGAAGGCTCTACCTAGGGAGAAGTTTGAAGCTTTCCGCAAAGCTTTGGGCTTACTTCCTTTTGTGGATTGATTCCACATAGCTTGGCACTTCCTTATACATGAGTGCCAACTCCTTGTTCATGTTGGAGATAGAGGTCTACAAAAGCATTTGAACAGCACAAGGAAGAAGAAGAAGCTTGGAGCACAATACACAATACTAAATCTAGCAGTAGTGATCCACCCTTGGGATAAAACAATCCAAATAGTTGGGTACCACTCAAGTAGAGAAAGATGCACTTAACCGCCTACCAATGCTTGACACTTGGGCAATGCATAAACTTTCTCATCTGTGAGACAGCAAACTGAATATCTGGCCAAGTAATGCATAAGTAAATCAAGCATCCAACAACCTACTGATAGAGAACAACATCAAATGCATCTCCAGCATCATGAAGACTCAATCATAGACATGTCTCCATAGGAGTGGCAATAGGTTTATAGTTTTCAAGGCCAAAATATTGCAATAATGTGTCAATATATTTCATTTGACACAAAGCCATTCCACCATCATTTGCATAAACTGAATGTCCAAATAATGATGCAAATGCCCCAAATTAGACATCTCAAATGAGGCATGCAAATCAGCCTTAAAATCAGCAATATGCTTATCATGAGGACCAGTGAGCAACATGTCATCAACATACACAACAATGATCAGAAGCACATCATTAGCATGCTTAACATATAAGGTGCTCTCAATCGGACTATTCTCAAAACCATGTGCAATAAGATAGGAATGTATCTTTTCATACCAAGCACGTGGTGCTTATTTTAAACCATATAGAGCCTTCTTTAACCTGCACACCTAGTTTTCATGCCCTTTCTGCACAAAGCCATGGGGCTGAAAAACATACACTTCTTCATGCAAGTCACCATTCAAAAATGTTGTTTTAGTGTCCAACTGATGTATCTTCCAACCATGATGAGCTACAAGTGCACAGATGCCATGAACAATAGTCATTCGGCAAGTAGGTGCAAAGGTTTCATCAAAATCAATGCCTCTTTCCTGTGCATAACCCTTTACAACAAGCCTAGCCTTATACATGTCAATTCTTCCATCAAGTTTATGCTTCAACTTGTATGCCCACTTAGTGCCAATGGCCTTCTTGCCAGGAGGCAAGTCACATAAAGAACAGGTACCATTTTTCATGATAGCATCATATTCAGATTGCATTGCAGCCATCCAATGTTCAGAATTTTGTTCAGTCTCATCACAGAGACAAGACGCAGCCATAGCATAGCAATCTAATGCAAAAGAGGCACTATGAGATCCTAAATGAGTATGGTATGATAGAGGTGCATCTAATTTTCTATCACACAAAGTTTGCAGTAGCCATTTTGGCATAGTTTTTTCTCCTCAATATCATCTCTCTCGTCAACAAGTGCATCATGCAAATTTGCATCAGAAATGGAATGATCTGCATCATCACATGAAACTCGCAATGGCTGAGAAGTTGCCTCATTAGTACCAGCACTAGACTGTCCACCTGTAGAAAGAGGCAGCAAAGTATCATACATGTGTTTGGAGCTAACAGATGTCTCTTTCGTACATGAAAGTAAATGTTGAATAGCATCTTCCACAAAAACATTACGGCTAACCAAAATGCATTAAGTCTGTGGATGATATAGATGATAGCCTTTGCTTTCAGAATTGTACCCAACAAAAATACATTTTATTGCTTTATCATCCGATTTCCTGCGATGTTATTTAGGCACTAATGCATATGGCAGCCAAATAAAAACACGCAAATGAGCAATAGATGGCTTGCCACCATGCCAAGCCTCATATGGAGTGATAGACTGCAGTGCTTTGGTGGGACACCTGTTAAGTACATATGTTGCACACATGACAGCCTCAAGCTAGAAATTGTGGTAAAGCGTGACTCTTGACCATACACCTCGCCATTTCCATGAGTGACATCTTCTTCGGTTCAACAACTCCATTTTGTTGAGGTGTATATGGCATTGTAGGTTGATGTTTTATCCCACGTTCAGCCAAAAATGCATTAAAGTCAGAAAACATATATTCCCCCCTCGATCAGAATGGAGGGTGCCCATTTTACATGCTGAGAGATTTTTAGCCAAAACCAAAAACTGTTTGAAGCACATAAACACTTCCGATTTTGCTTTGAGTGGATATACCCATGCATGCCTGGAAAAATCATCAATGAAAGTCACGAAGTAAAGATAGTTTCCAAAAGAAGATGTCTACATAGGACCACATAAATCAATATCTACAAGCTGCAATTTCTAAGTAGCCCGAGCTGAACCATCTTTTGGAAAGGAGGAACGCTGCATTTTGCCCAAAATACAGCCTTCACATATGTGTTTTCTGGGTGCCTCAAGTTTGGCCAAAGAGGACACCATTTTTTATTTCTACAAGCATAGCAAACTAGCAAAATTCAGATGACCAAAGCATGCATGCCAAAGCTTTGTATCTAACATAGCCTAAGAATCATGTACTGCACATGTTGAATCATTTACAGATCTTTCATAGTCTATGAGCTTATACAGTCCACGACATAAAATGCCAAAAGCAATGATCGTGTCGCCATTTGATCAGATCATGAACTGTACACATGTCATCAAAAAATTTCACAACCAAGCCAATCTTGGCTAAAGCTGAAACTAATAACAGATTCTTCTTGATCCCTTGCACAAATAAAGCATTTGACAAAGTGAAAGAACTACCATCAGTAGTAGTCAGAATGATCTTACCAACTCACATGATAGGATAAGAGGAGTTGTTGGCGCATGTGATAGTATTCCATGTAAGGGCAGGCTCGAGTGAAGAGCAGAAACTGCGTTGCGAGGTAATATGTTTGGTCGCCCCACTATCAAAGTATCAAACATCTGAGTCTATTGCAAACATTCACTGCTCATGAGAAGATGGGTCAAAATTGCAAACAATAGTAAATGCCCATTCTTCATCCTGCTCAATATTAGCAGACTCTGTTTTCAGTGTAGATGGTATTTATTCTCATAGGATTTAGCATAAGCTCATAGCCACACATACATAGTCATATAAATTACATACTCACTTATGTATACACATATATGCACATTTTAAATTACACTTATTTATAGGGTCTTGTACCCACACAATTACAAGATACCTTTCTCACAAACACTTAGGCACATGTAGGTTTTCACAACACATAGAACTAAAGGAATCACACAAAGATGCAAATGGACATCAAGTAGTAGGTGCAAACAACAAAACCAAAATTCAATTAGAGGTTGTTGCTCAATGGACATCTTCGTCTTCTTCAGCCTGCAAGTACTCAAGAGAGAGATCAATGAAATTAGCAAAACACATAAAACATATTTTTAAAAGATTAGAGATCACCACTTTTGAAGGAGATTTTTAATTTTCTTGAATGTCAGTCGGAGTGATGAAATCCTTTTGATAGGGAATTATATAGAAGTCTTGGATTCGCGCTCCAAGAAGGGCATTACAGATAGGGACTTTTGGTTGGCCGCATAAATGTCGTTTGGCATTAATGTGATAGAAAACATGGGTATGAAATTAATTGTAACTAAACTACATATTCACGAGTGTAGAAGCATACATGGTCAAACATAGGTCTGGACATGCTAGACCGACATGCCCGTTTCCCTGTCGTGAATGTCATCGTGCACTCTAGACTGCATGACCATCGAATAGCCGATAGCATTGAAGACACTGGACATTGGATCTAAGGATTCCAGAGTCAAATCATAGTTGCGGACATCCCATCAGATGTACAATGCTCGCTTCCAAAGTTTGCTCTACCCCAAAGCGGATAAAACACTTTAAGGAGTCTAAAAAAGTAGGGTGAAGAGAAGCTCTATCTAGACCTGATGACTAGAAGAGGGAGATGGATGGTTTACTCCTTATCCAAAATTGAATCTATATATAAATATTGTTCTTTCTCTTATATGTTATACAACTTGAGCCTAGATACATTTATCGAGGATAAAGGCTCATCTTGTAATGTGGCTATGCAAGCTGCTATCTTCTCATATGCCCACCCATGTACTGTTTGGAAAGTCTTTCCCACACTTATATGTATCCATAGGCTGCTAAGTCCTTTGCATATCCCGTTTTTTATAGGATTCAACTTTGCCCATCCTCCCTTGTGTTTTGCAGGATCGAGTGCCTCTGATTGAGGACTTTTATCATACAAGGTTGGTCTTTGCTTCATTAATTTCTTGAACTTGACTTTCCTTATCTTTGTTAGGTGTTTGTTCTTTCCATCGTGCTGGTTGCTCTTCCTATCCCAGCCTTGGAATTTTTCCCAAGGTTTCTTTTCTATCCACAACAATTGCATCCTTTTTTTCTTTTGTGTATCGATCCCATGCTCTGCTTGCATCACGCTCCTTCTTTACAGTTGCCAATGTTGTAAGGTCATGTTGCACCTTACCCTACCTAAGCCATCCGCTGCTCCTCTCTGAGGGGTTGGTATCTGGACCATATGTTTCTGTTATCGAGGTGGTGAAACTCTTTAGAACATGATCTGGGCCATCTTCCATCTTCAATTGCTTCATCTTATTCTGATCATATACGCACATATAATTCCATCCCCAATCATGGATAACATTTGCATGTCTAAGCCATGATCATCATAGTACTAAGGGGAAACCTCCATTCATAAGCAAAAGTCATAGTACAATGAAATCATGGATAAATTCAAACCATTGCATTGTTTGTTCCACCCTTTTGACTATTCCAATTGGCTTCATCCTGCCTTGATCTACCATTGTAATAGTGAATCGTGCTTCCTTAGATGGTTGGAGTCCTAAACTCTTCATCATTCATTCCAACATTAAGTTGATCTCAGATCCACCATCTATGGTTACTCCTATAATGTCTTGATCGACTATCGTAACTGCTACACATAGACTATGGTAGTCAACCAATGGGGCCTGTATTATGAAGCAATTACCCACGCCACCCTCCATGGAAGTTGGTGCTCCCCATGAAGCAACAATGCTTATCATTCACTTTGGAACCACGCATCCACATGCAACAAATCTTGTTAGAGTTTGAGGTCTATGAAAGCACGTGAATAACACAAGGAAGAAGAAGAAGCTTGGAGCACAACACACAATATTGAATGTATTATCAAGAGCATATACAAAGATAAGTTATCCATTAGGTTTATAGGCATATATACAAGGTGGGGGAAAAACCTCCTAAAGAGGGGAAAAAGTGCCCCGGCAGTCCTCGTATGTTCACACACATCACTACCTAAATATATCAACAAGTCTGCCTTGGGAGTAATGCAGTGAACTATTGATATATTTAGGTAGTGATATGTGTGAACACTCTAGGACCGTGGGGGCACTTTTTTCCCTCTTTAGGAGGTTTTTGCCCCCTGGCTTGTATATATGCCTATTGCCCATTGGGCTACTTATCTTTGTACATTCTAGTGGTAATACATTCAGTATTGTGTGTTGTGTGCCAAGCTTCTTCTTCTTCCTTGTGTTGTTCGCGTGCTTCCACATACATCTATCTCCAACAATTGGTATCAGAGCAAGTCGTTGCTTCATCTAGGGCATCGTCGACACCCCTCCAGTCATAGTCTTTGAATTGCACAAAATTCGGTGAGCAAACTCAAGGTGATTAAGAGATCAAAATGGCTTCACTTTATAGTGCCAAAATTACGATTTGAGCTCGTTTCGGCCTCCAAATGCACTATCACAGTGCTTGTGCGAGATATTTTGTCTTTTTGTGCCAAAGATATATACCAGTTTCAGTTCGCCAGTATAGGCATCTCAAAGTCTGCTACAGGTTTAGTAGAACTTATCAAGGTACTTCTGTTCAACTTTTCAGAGACAATCATTTTTCTACATTAGGGTATTTTAGTCAGTGGCCATGACTGAAAGCAGTGATGTATTCCGTATATTGGCTATTAAGGATAAGTTGGATGGTACCAATTACCCATTATGGGCTTATATGATGCGACATGTATTGGTTGCAAAAGGACTATGGGACATTGTGTACGGTGTTGAAAAACATCCTATTACACTTGCAAATACATGTATTGAAGCTGATGCAGATGGTGTTGAAGATGTTGATATTCTTCAAATTCCTATTTGTGCTTCTGTTTTTTTTGTACCTACTGCAGAGCAAATTTGTTGGGATGGTAGAGATGCTCATGCACATGGATTGATAGCTTTGTTTGCCAGACATGCCATTATTCCTCACATTTGCTCTTGCAGAAAAGCTAAGGATATTTGGGATACACTTACCACATTGTACTAGGCTAGAAATGAGGCTCATGTTGCTTATCTCTGAAAACAGTTGGGGAGTGAGCACATGAATGAAGGTGATTCTATGGATAATTTTCTGACAAAGATCAAGGATTTGAAGGAACAATTGATTTCTACTGATGAAGTCCTTCCTGACAGTTCACTTGTGCACACCGTTCTGAATGGTCTTCCCAACTCATATCAGAGTTTTGCTTCTACTCTTCATTTGATGATGAAAGATAATCCAAATGCCTTAACATATGAAGAGTTAGTTTTTGTTTTGTTGCATGAAGATAAATCTAGGCAGAATAGGTCTATTATGCATTTTGCAGATCAAGCTTTCTTGGCTAGTCAGAAGGGCAAAAGGGGCAAGCCCTAAGTGTGAGGACAAGTCTATGTGTGAGATCCCTATGTGTAACATCCTAATTGGGGAACCTTATGTGTGTTAAAAACCCTAAATAATTATAAATACCTTAAAATATTTCTATTTGTAACTCATTCTCTAAAGTATTTATGTATAAATGAGTGAGTGGATATATGAATGAGCCTATATGAATGCCTATGTGTGTGATTCACCCTATAGGTGCCTATGTGTATGTGTTTGGATGTACAATCTTATGTGAATACATAAGTGTTTTACCCTATGTGCCTAAAAAGAATGTTCTAAACCTTAAGTGTAACCCAAAAATGTGTTATAGAACCCTACTTGTGTGTGTATTCATGTGAGAATATGAAAATATGCTTGTGAAATGTGTGTTCATGAGATAGTGTATGTGTGATTTATATGAGAATAAGGCTATGTGATTTTGTTATGTGAACGCATATGTGTATGTGAATGTGTTTGAGGGTTGAGTGTGTATGTGTGTGAAAGTATGTGTATGTGTATATGTTTATATGGATGTTAACTATGATTGTCAATGATTGAAGGCTTGAGTTGTGTATCTAGTTATGTGTTTCTTCTTTATGTATGTGTGAAGGTGACTTAAGTGTTTCTGTGAGTTAATTAATCTTATGTGATGTGCTACCCATATGCGTTTGTGACTAGTGTATACTACTCTAAAAACTAGTGTGTGTATGGAAATAATAAAGCATCTATTGAAATCAAACCTTAATCTAAACCTTAATTAAAAGTGAAAATGAATTAAGAAGCAATAAAAAATTAGAATTAAAAAAAGAAATAAAAGAAAAAGCAAATTTAATACGTGTGTATATCTCACTAAGTGTGAGTTTATCCATAAGTGAATGTGTGTTAAGTGAAGTGATTTGCGGTGTGCATGTGAACTGTGTGCGTGTGTATACTTGTGTTTGCATGAGCATGAGCATGTGTGTGTTGTATGAGTTATGTGTTAGTGAGTGTGAGCGCATGTTTGTGTGTCTGAATGTATATATATGTGAAGGTTAGTGTGTGTTGTTTTTCTTATGATTGTTTGCAGGTACGTTTCCATGAGAAAGAGAGACATGTGCAGGTGAAGCTGAAGGCCATTAAAGGCTTCGCTATAGAAATCAGCTGCAGATGACGTTGTTGCACAACCCGATAAAGAGAGAGAGGAGAGAGAGAGATAGAGGAGAGAGAGAGAAAGAAAGAAAGAGTTTCTTCCTCCCCTTCACCTTCTAGCATGATCGCATGAGCAAAGAGAGAGAGAGAGAGAGAGAGAGAGAGAGAAAGAGAGAGAGCTCGGGCTGCTATAGATGCGAACGGATAGAGAGAGAGAAAGAGAGAGAGAGAGTTTCTTCTCCCCCTCCAACTTCTGGTGCGATCGCATGAGCAAAGAGAGAGCGAGAGAGACAGCTCCCAGGTGCTGCAGGCATCAGACAAAAAATTTACACATGCACAGGTTTAGAGAGAAGAGAGGCTATCGAGAAAGGGGATGTCTATGAGATCCATGATAGGATGAAGGGGGTCAGTATGCGAAGTGGCCAAGAGTTGAACAATCGATATGGCATCTTCAGGCATGCAGACTAGATAGGCAAGCCTTTCAGGTGCAAAGTAACTGGGAAGTCTGGAAGCTTTGTTCATCTGCTAGCACCTTCCCTCAAGTTATGGACATGTGTACTCAGCCATACAACTCAGATCCTCTACATTGCTGATATCAGCTTTATCCTCTCTTATCTTGAGCATAGGTGTGGTTGCATTGTCGCTGAGTCTCGCACTAGGAGTGGTTCTCTTACTACCTCCTTAGCCCCTTCGGTTGCTCCTTCTGGTCATGTATTCACTTTTGATTTTCATGGACAGAGAGCTGATTCCGCAAGGCAGGATTTTATTAAAAATGTCTTGGATGGGATTTTTATGATAGAGAGAGAGAGAGAGGTTTCCCCCCTCCTCTCGGGTTGCTGCAGGATGGCATAGACGCGAACGAATAGAGTGAGAGAAACATAGAGAGAGAGAGAGAGAAACATATGCAATTATTTTATTTTGATTTTTTCTTTTATGTGGTGTTTTAAATCATAGTGTTTTAGTTAATAGTTAGGAAACGAATAATTAATGAAAACTAATGAATTAATTAGCTAATGAAAACTAATTTAATTAATTAGTTAATGATATCTAATTTAATTAGTTAGCTAATGTATGTGTTTTATGTGAATGAGCATGTATTGGTCAATGCATGTGAGTGTGTCTTATGCATGTGTTTATGTGTAAGTGTGCATGCATATATGTATATGTGCTTAGTGCATGTGCATTTATGTATATGTACACGTAATTAAGTGAGTGTTTATTTGTAAGTGTGCATGCATATATGACTTTGTGTTTAGTGCATGTGCATGTAACTAAGTGTGTATTTTGTGAGTGTGCATACATATACGTATGTATGTTTAGTGAATGTGCATTTATGGCCATGTGCATGTAATTAAATATGTGTTTATGTGAGTGTGCATAGATATGGGTATGTGTGACTGTTTTGTGCATTTGTGTGCATGAGCATGTTTATGTTTATGTGAGTGTATGTGATTGTGTGTTTTCTACATGTGCATTTGTGTGAATGTGCATAAGTGTGTGTGGGTGTGTACGAGAGTACCTATGTGTGAATGTGCATAAGTGTGAGCTTATGTGTATGTGCATAGATGTATTTAGGTGCAGATAAACTCCTCATGTGCATGTGTATGCGTGAACATATGGGTGTGTACATAAGTGAACATGTGCATATAAGCATCTACTTGGAACAGTAAGCATGCATGTGAGTGAATGTAAACATGCATGAATATAGTGAATGTAAACATGCATGAATATAAAGCATGCATAAGAATGAGTATTGAACATGCATATAAGTAAGTATTATTACGCATATGAATGAGTAATATTAAGTATACATGTGAGTGTGTATTATGTCTATATGCGAATGAGTACTATCCATGTGAGAGGTATTGAAAGAAAATGGTAATAAAGAAATGTGTATTTTATTTCTTATAAATATACTTATGTTTTTTTTTTTTTTTTTTTTTTTTTTTTTTTTTTTGGGCAGAGCATTGACGAGCACCTTCATATTTGACGAGCATGATGAGGTGGACAGAAAGGTGGAAAGAGATGTTATGGTTGTCGACATTGGAGTTGCAGACATTTGATTCTTTTCATTTATCTTCCCCTTTGTGGACGACATACATTAGAACTTGAAATTATCTTAAGAACTTTCGTATGATTATATAACTTGTATAGGATTTACTTTTCGTACTAGTTTCTCATCAGTTTCGTATTCATGGTTAAGTTCTTCTTCTAAATCAAATACATCTTCTAGAAGAATTACAAATCAAATTGGAAATATACCTATAGATTAGTCTTTGATTTTTATCTTTATTTCTACTTATTTGTTGCCTATGCATGAGAACATTCCAGTAAACAAAAACATTTGTCGCTCTTATTTGTGAATATTTGTTTCTTATGTCGCAATTAGAGATTCGCTCATTTCTAGCATTTAGTTAGGTTACTTTTACTGTATGCACTCCATAGGCCATTAGCATATAGATAATCACCTCAATCAGCTTTGATTTTGCTTCTCATATCCTAAAGTGAGACAACAAACACCTCACATGTACTCACATTGAGAGACCTGTAGAAAGCCAGAACTGATCCACCCAGTGGTCTCCATTTGCACCCGACATCTTGGTGAACCCAATGTGAAATATGACAGTTGTGTGCTTAGGACTTTTAGACATGATTCATTGCTGATGAGTTTTAATATTTGTGTTTTCTTGTTTACGAGGTATGTGGACAAAAGGAGGCATGTCGACCACAATAATGAGTCTAGATGTTGTTGTTGCTCATCCTTTTCCTTGGTTATTGAGGGTTGTTGGGAACTGAGCACCTCCACGATAAAGGAGCATTTTGGAGGATCCTTGGATCTCCCCCCTCCCCCATCAACTCAAACGAAGTTCGTACTTGCACGAAGTATTGATATATTTAGGTAGTGATGTGTGTGAACACACTAGGACCGCTGGGGTACTTTTTCCCTCTTTAGGAAGTTTTTTCTCCCCGAATTATATGTATGCCTATTACCCTAACGGGCTACTTATCTTTGTACATTCTCTAGTAATATATTCAATATTATGTGTTGTGCTAAAAGCTTCTTCTACTTCCTTGTGCTATTCACGTGCTTCCATAGACGCCTAACTACAACAATTGGTATTAGAGTAGGTCGCTGCTTCATCCAGGGTGTCGTCGACACTCCTTAGGTTGTATTCTCAGAATCACACAAATTTTGGTGAGCATACTCAATGTGTTTCTGAGATCAAAAGTGCTTTGCTTTGTGGTGCCGAAATCACGATCTGAGCTCGTTTCGACCTCCGAATACACTATCACAATGCTTGCGTAGGCTATTTCATCTTTTTGTACCAAAGGTATATACCAATTTTGGTTCTCCAGTATAAGCGTCTCAAAGTCTACTATAGGTCCAGCAGAATTCGTCTGGGCAATTCTATTCAACTTTTTTAGATACAATCAATTTTCTGCATCAAGGTACTTTACTCACTGGCCATGGCTGAAAGCAGTGATGTATTTCGTATGTTGGTTGTTGAGGATAAGTTGGATGGTACCAACTACCCATTATGGGCTTATATAATGCGACATGTATTGGTTGCAAAAGAACTATGGGACATTGTGCAGGGTCTTGAAAAACGTCCTATCATGCATGCAACCATTATAACTAAAGGTACAGAAGTTGATGCAGAAGGTGTCGAAGATGATGATATTCTATATATTCCTATTCGTGTTGCGGTTTCTGCTGCACTTTCTATAGAGCAAATTTGTTGAGATGGCAGAGATGCCCACGCACATGCATTGATAGCTTTGTCTGTCAAATGTGCTATTATTCCTCACATTCACTCTTGCAAAACAGCTAAGGATGCTTGGGATATACTTACCACATTGTAGCAAGCTAGGAATGAGGCTCATGTTGCTTACCTCCAAAAATGGTTGGAGAGTGAGCACATGAATGAAGATGATTCTATGGATAGTTTTTTAACAAAGATCAAAGACTTGAAGGAACAATTGATTTTTTATGATGAGGTTATACTAGATAGCTCACTTATGCAGACCGTTTTGAATGGTCTTCCTAATTCATATAAGAATTTTGCTTCTACTCTTCAGTTGATGAAAGGCAATCCAAATGCCTTGTCATTTGAGGAGTTAGTCTCTGTTCTATTGCAAGAAGATCAATCCAGGCAGAACAGGTCCATTATGCGTGTTTTAGATCAAGCTTTCTTGGCTAGTCAGAAGGGCAAAGGAAAATGGAGCTCTTCAAGTAGTAAGCAAAAATCTGCTAATTCTGCACAATCAAAGAGGGAAGACAGAGATGAAAAGAAATCAAAAAAGCAGAAATTGTTTTGCAAGTACTATAAAGGAAATTACCATATCATAAAGAACTGTCCAAAACTGGCTGCTAAAGAGGCAAAGAAGAAAGAGGTTGGAATTGTTATTGTAGAGGCCTCTATACCCAAAACAGAGTCTGTTAATCTTGTGCAGGAAGAAGAATAGGTGTTTACTATTGTTTGCGGTTTTGACCCATCTTCTCATGAGCAGTGCATGCTATAGTAGACTCAGATGTTTGGTACTTTGACAGTGGGGCGACCAAACATGTTACCTCACAACGCAGTTTCTTCTCTTCACTCGACCCTGTTCCTATAGGGAATACTCTTACATGCGTCAATAGCTCCTCTTATCTTGTTATGGGAGTTTGTAAGATCATTTTGACTACTGCTCATGGTAGTTCTTTCACTTTGTCAAATGCTTTGTTTATACCAAAGATCAAGAAAAATCTGTTATCAGTTTCTGCATTAGCCAAGATTGGCTTGGCTGTGAAATTTGTTGATGACATATGTACAATTCATGATCTATCAAATGGCGACATGATTATTGCTTCTGGCATTTTATGTTGTGGGCTGTATAAGCTCATAGACTATGAAAGATCTGTAAATGATTCGGCATGTGCAGTACATGATTCTTAGGCTATGTCAGATGCAAAGCTTTGGCATGCACGCTTTGGTCATCTGAATTTTGCTAGTTTGCTACGCGTGCAGAAATCTGAAATGGTGTCCTCTTTGCCTAAACGTGAGGCACCTAGAAAACATGTTTGTGAAGGTTGTATTTTGGGCAAAATGCATCATTCCTCGTTGAAAATCTATCACCATGTAAAATGGGTACCCTCTGTTCTGATCGAGGGGAGGAATATATGTCTTCTGATTTTAATGCATTTCTAGCTAAATGTGGGATAAAACACCAGTATACAATGTCATATACACCTCAAGACAATGGAGTTGCTGAAAGAAAGAATAGATCACTCATGGAGATGGCGAGGTGTATGGTCAAGAGTCAAGCTTTACCACATAGTTTTGGCTTGAGGTTATCATGTGTGCAGCATATGTACTTAACAAGTGTCCCACTAAAGCACTACATGTAAGACAGTAGTTACGCAATAAAACATAGGAGCAATAGCAGAGAAGATAACAGATATAGGAGAATCTCAATAATTTTCTACTAGCAGTAAGTACAAAGATGATGGCATTGTCCACCCGTGCGCTCTCAAGGTAGAGCTTAAATGGTGATCTAGACAACTTTAGATAGGGAGATACAAGGTAGAGATATACTGGCTCAATTCGATGTCTCAGGTAGTGCAGAAGTCATGTATATATAGGATCATGGGTGGCCTTCCGTGGATTGCTATACATGGGCAGTAGAGTGTGGGCGGCCACCACCTATGTAATTGCCATATACGGCTTAGACCGTTTGAACCAACCTAACAAATATAAATGATATCTGACTCCGACAGGGAATATTCCATGGAATATTTCCTTTACCATCGCGTCGGAGGTGCTGCCCCCGAACCCCCATCAGGGGGCCCGTTGGTCCCCTGGACCTCCTAGCCAGGGTTGCGGACTGGGACCTCCTAGCCGAGGCTGCTCCTCGCTTCCTCGGACCCCACAATTGGGGACCCTGATAACTCCATTTCCTTACAATACCTTACATGGTCCAATATGACCTTCATCCAACATGCAAGTTGGGATTCCCATGAATTGGGTAGTGCACGCTTGGCTTCTCCTCATAATGGGGGCCTTACAAAATGTGCATACAATCATGAGGGGTAGACATTGATCATATAGTAACACCCCCCGTCAATGTTTATCGATGATAAATCAAGTAGGTCTGGGTCCTATGCCCATCTGTTGAAGATGCTTGTTGAGCTGCTCTCTTCCAAGTGCTTTAGTGAATATGTCAGCATAATTTGCCTCTGTTGGGCAATATTCTAGCTCCATAACTTCATCTTCAATTAGCTCACGAATGTAATGGTACTATACTTCTATGTGCTTGGTGCGAACATGAAATACTGGGTTCTTTGCAATAGCCATACAACTTTGATTGTCACATTTGAGTACACTCGCCATATTTGATGGAAAGCCTAGATCTGCAAGAATTCTCCTTAACAAGACTGCCTCACAAGAAGCAAAACAAGCTGCTTTGTATTCTGCTTTAGTGGAGGAGAGTGCGAGGGTTGGTTGCTTCCTACTTACCCAAGAAAATATTCCTGAACCAAGCGAGAAACAATATCCACAAACTAATTTTCTAGAATCACAATCTCCTGCCCAATCTGAATCATAATATCCTTGGAGTGTATCACCTATGGTATAAAAAATACCAAAATCCAAGGTTCTTGCAATGTACCTTAGAATTCGCATTCCAGCATTCCAGGGACTCTCCTTAGGTTTGTTGGAAAACCTGCTTAATACTCCAACAGCATAGAAAATGTCTGGTCTAGTGTTGCACAGAAAAATAAGACTTCCAACAAGCTTCCTATACTTCTTAGCATCCACATCATGCATGTTATCATACATAGATAGCTTATGATTTACCTCCATAGGTGTGCTAGTTGGCTTGCAGTCCATCATTCCAAATGCCTTGAGAATTTCTTTGGCATATTTTTGTTGTGAGATGAAAATGACATCCATCCTTTGTCATACTTCAATTCCCATACAAAAATGGAGTAGACCTAAGTCTGTCATTTCAAACTCAGTTCCCAAGCTGATCCGAGTTTGATTGATGAGTTTCTGATGATCCCCTGTAATGATCAAATCATCTACATATACAATGACAACAACTAGCTTGCTATCCCTTTTTGTTACATACAAGTTAGCATCAGAAGTACTTCTTTCAAAACCCATATTTTTGAAAAAAGTATCTATCCATTGGTACCAAGCCCGTGGAGCTTGCTTAAGTCCATACAAAGCTTTCTTCAACCTGCAAACTTTATTTTCTGAATTGGGCACCTCAAAACCTGGTGGTTGAGATACATATATCTCCTCCTTGAGGTGACCATTCAAAAATGCAGATTTGACATCCATCTGGAAAATAGGCCAGGCCTTTTGTGCAGCTACTGCAAGTACCATCCGAATAGTTGTCATGCATGTTGTTGGTGCAAAAGTTTCTTGAACATCAAATCCTTCGATCTGTGAAAAACCCTGTGCAAATAATCTTGCCTCATACTTTTCTAATGTTCCATCTGCTTTATACTTAGCTTTCCAAATCCATTTAGTACCTATTATCTTCTTCTTTGACGACAAGTTGACTAGATCCCATGTATAATTTTTTAGTATACTATCATACTCAGACTGCATTGTCGCTCTCCAACCCGGATCATCAAGGGCTTCTTCAATGGTGCTAGGTTTCCTTATCGAGCCCATGATATCTGCCATTAGAGCCATGTTAACAATGTGTTCTGAGGCTCTTCTTTGCTCCTCTATTCTCTTTGATCTTTGTAATCCATCCGAGGATGATTCCAATACATCTACATGTGGATTGTGATCATCAAAGAGCTGTTGTGCCCACTTCGGTAGTGGCTTATGCTGTGAAGCTACAACTAGTTGGCTTTTTATTGAGGAAAGTTCTTCATCAGATGTTTCCTCCTCCTCAACTTTAACCTGTCTTTTGATAGGCACAAGGTGAGATATTTCTTCGTTTGATGAGATAGTAGATTTACCTTTATCTTCTACTAAGTGTGGTCATTCATCAAACACCACATCTCGGCTGACAAAAATCTTCCTTGCCTCAGGATCCCACAACTTGTATGCTTTGGACTCTTCACTATATCCTAGGAAGACACACTTTTTTCTTTTTGAATCCAACTTTGATCCTGTTGAATCAGGAATATGTGCATAACAGAAACAACCAAAAATTCTGAAATGCAAAACTGAAGGCTTTTTACCAGAATATGCTTCTTGAGGAGTTATCCCCTTCAGTGCTTTTGTGTAGCTTCGATTGAGGATGTAGACTGTTGTGTTGACTGCTTCTACCTAGAATGAATCAGGCATGTCTTGAGCCTTTAACATACAACGAGCCATTTCAACTACTGTCTTGTTCCTGTGCTGAACAATGCCATTTTGTTGAGGTGTATGAGCTGTGGTAAGTTGCCTTTTCACACCATGCTCCTTATAGTAATTATTGAATTCTGTTGACAAGAATTCACCTCCTCTATCTGTTCTAAATTTCTTCAGTTTCCTTCGTGATTCATTTTCCACATACTTATGCCACGTTTTAAATTTTTCAAAAGCATCAGCCTTCTCTCGAATGAAATAAACCCACATCTTTCTACTATAATCGTCGACTAACAACAAAAAGTAGAAAGATCCTCCTAAAGCAGGTGTAGACATTTTACCGTAGAGATCAGCATGTACCAACTCTAGAGGAGCTTGAGATCGATTGTTGGTCTCTCTTGGAAATGCCTTTTGTTGTTGCTTGCCCATCATACAAGCTTCGCAAGGTTCTTGCAACTCTGAAAATGCAGGCAAATGAGCAACCATCCCTGTTCTTTGCATCTCCTTCAAAACTGCAAATCCGAAATGCCTAAATCGTTGGTGCCATAACCTTCTTACATCTTTATCTTCTGTAGTAGTTAAAGCACTTAACTCATACAAGTTATCCCATCATATGCCTTTACCTACAACATTACCTAATGAATCCATGATTTCTGCACCACTCTTATTGAAGCGAACTTCGAGTCCACGATCTGTTATTCGAGAAACTGATAACAAATTTCTTTTAAGTGTAGGTACATAGAGAACATCGGATAACTTTTTCTCGACACCTAGAGAAGTGATAAAACAGATGGTTCTAGTTCCTTCCGCTGGATACTTGGAATCATTTCCCACCACTACATTGATGGATTCCTGCAGAGGCACTAGGGAACCATACCAATCCTTTTTACTGGTCATATGGCGAGAAGCTCTACTATCTAAAATCCATGGTTCATCAACACGAGCTTGAGCAGATGAGCATACCTCTTCACTAGCTACCCAAAGTTCTAGATCTGTGTTGTTTGCAAACTCTTTGTTCTTCCATGATGATTTTACAGTCTGATTTCGTTCATCAGCTTGCTTCTTTCTGCAATCCTTGATGGCATGGCCTTTCTTTTCACAATAGAAGCAACTTCCTGTGAACTTTTTCTTCTTTGGCTTCTTCTTTGATCCATCAGAAGAGCCTTTACCTTTTTCATTTGCTGAGAATGCAGCATCACTTGTATTTTGCCGATTCTTCAGCCACATCTCTTCTTCTAAAAGCATCGCACAAAACTCTTCAAATGTAAGGGGAGTTGGTCTTACCTGAGTGTTAAGGGTTGTTACTAATCCATCATACTTTGATGGAAGAACACGTACACATCTTCGAGCGAGCTCTTCTGGTGTTATAACAACACCAACTGCAGCCAATTGATCTTGAAGATGTTTTATCCGTTTGATAAAATCTTTAGCCTTTTCAGAATCAGAATGCTTTTCATTTGCCAACTGATTTTCTAAATTATGTATCCTAGTGTGGTTCTTGGTCTCATATTGACGAGCCAATATGTCCCAAGCCTCATGTGCTTTAGTAGTATGTTGAACTAAAGTAAGCACAGAATCACTTACACTAGTGACAATCGCACATAGTGCATCAACATTCTGTCTCTTCCCAGCTCGTAGAAGATTTGGATCTGGTTAAATCATCAATCTTGAATTTGCTCGATCTTCAATTGGTATAGGCTCTAGATCCAATCCCATCGATCCCATGACAGTGTCAAGTAATTCATAGGAGTCCAAAATTGCAGAAATTTTGAACTTCTAGAGTGTATAGTTGGTTCCATCTAGCTTCCCTTCAATGAATGCGGGTGGGCAAATTCGAATAGGTGTAGCATCAACATTAGTTGAAGCACCAAGACTAGTGTTTGACGATGAAGCCATCATGTAATCACTCGAATAATCTATTGATATTCTAGTCTACTAGTAGGCTAAAATAGTGGTACTTCTCAAGCTATTCGAACCTTATGGCTCTGACACCATGTAAGACAGTAGTTACGCAATATAACACAGGAGCAATAGTAGAGAAGATAACAGATATAGGAGAATCTCAACAATTTTCTACTAGCAGCAAGTACAAAGATGATGGCGTTGTCCACCCGTGCGACTCTCAAGGTAGATCTTAAATGGCGATCTAGACAACTCTAGATAGGGAGATACAAGGTAGAGGTATGTTGGCTCAATTCGATGTCTCAGGTAGTGCAGAAGTCATGTATATATAGGATCATGGATGGCCTTCCGTGGACGGCTATACATGGGTGGTAGAGCGGGGGTGGCCACCACCCGCGTAATTGCCATACACGGCTTAGGCTGGTTGAACCGACCTAACAAATATAAATGATTTTTTACTCTGATAGGGAATATTCCATGGAATATTCCCTTTACCATCGCACTGGGCACATTGCCCCCGACCCCCACCAGGGGGCCCGTTGGCCCCTTGGGACCCCCCAAGCCAGGGGGCCCGCTGGCCCTCTTGGATCCCCCAGCCGGGGCTGCCCTCCGTTGCCCCGGACCCCACAATTGGGGACCCTGATAACTCCCTTTCCTTACAAAACCTTACATGGTCCAATATGACCTTCATCCAACATGCAAGTTGGGATTCCCATGAATTAGGTAATGCACGCTTGGCTTCTCATAATGGGGGCCTTACAAAATGTGCATACAATCATGAGGGGTAGACATTGATCATATACTAACACTACAGACTATCACTCCATATGAGGCTTGGCATGATGGCAAGCCATCTGTTGCTCATCTACGTGTTTTTGGTTGTTTGGCATATGCATTAGTGTCTAAACAACATCGCAAAAAATTCGATGATAAAGGAGTCAAATGTATTTTTGTTAGATACAATTCTGAAAGTAAAGGCTATCACCTGTATCATCCATAGACTAAACGCATTTTGGTTAGCCGTGATGTTGTTTTTGTGGAAGATGTTTTTCAGCCATTGCTTTCATGTACTAAGGAGACATTTGTTAGCTCCAAAGACATGTATAATACTTTGCTGCCTCTTTTACAGGTGGACAGTCTAGTGCTGGTCCTAATGAGGCAACTTCTCAGCCTTTGCAGGTTTCATGTGATGATGCAGATCATCCCATTTCTGATGCAGATTTACATGATGCACTTGTTGATGAGAGAGCTGATACTGAGGAGGCAAAAACTATGCCAAAATGGTTGGTGCAGACTTTGCGTGATAGCAAATTAGATGCAGCTCTGTCATATTGTACTCGATCAGGCTCTCATAGTGCCTCTTTTGCATCAGATTGCTATGCAATGGCTGCATCTAGTCTCTGTGATGAGATTGAGTCTGTTTCATTTGATCAAGCACAAAATTTAGAAAATTGGATGGATGCTATGCAATCTGAATATGATGCTATAATGTAGAATGATACTTGGTCTTTATGTGACTTGCCTCATGGCAAGGAGGCCATGGGCACTAAGTGGGTATACAAGCTGAAGCATAAACCTGATGGTACAGTTGACAGGTATAAGCCTAGGCTTGTTGCAAAGGGTTATGCATAGGAAAGAGGCATTGATTTTGACGAGACCTTTGCACCTACATGTCGTATGACTATTGTTCGAAGCATCTGTGCACTTGCAGCCCATCATGGTTGGAATGTACATCAGTTGGACATTAAAACTGCATTTTTGAATGATGACTTGCATGAAGAAGTGTATGTTTTTCAGCCCCGTGGCTTTGTGCAAAAAAGGCATGAAAACCAGGTGTGGAGATTAAAGAAGGCATTATATGGTTTAAAGCAAGCACCACATGCTTGGTATGAAAAGATACATGCCTATCTGATTGCACATACTTTTGAGAACAGTCCAACTGAAAGCACCCTATATTTCAAGCGTGCTAATGATGTACTTCTGATCATTGTGGTGTATGTTGATGACATGCTGCTCACTTGTCCTCATGAGAAGCATATTGTTGATTTCAAGGCTGATTTACATGCCTCATTTGAGATGTCTGATTTGGGGCATTTGCATCATTATTGGGCATTCAATTTATGCACATTGCATATTTCAAGCGTGATAATGATGCACTTCTGATCATTGTGGTGTATGTTGATGACATGCTGCTCACTGGTCCTCATGAGAAGCATATTGCTGATTTCAAGGCTAATTTACATGCCTCATTTGAGATGTCTGATTTGGGGCATTTGCATCATTATTTGGGCATTCAGTTTATGCACGTTGAAGGTGGAATGGCTTTGTGTCAAACGAAATATATTGACATATTATTGTAGTGTTTTGGCCTTGAAGACTGTAAACCTGTTGCTACTCCTATGGAGATAGGTTTACAATTGAGTCTTCATGATGTTGGAGATGCATTTGATGTTGTTCTCTATCAGTAGGTTGTTGGATGCTTGATTTACTTATGCATTACTTGGCCAGATATTCAGTTTGTTGTCTCACAGATGAGCAAGTTTATGCATTGCCTAGCAGTCAATCATTGGGAGGCGGTTAAGCGCATCTTTTGTACTTGAGTGCTACTCGGTTACTTGGGTTGTTTTATCCCAAGGGGGGATCACTACCACTAGATTTGCATGCTTTTTGTGACTCTCATTGGGCTGGTTGCTATGACACTCGTGTGTCCACTAGTGGCTTTTGCTTCATGCTTCATAGCTCATGTATATCTTGGTTGAGCAAGAAGCAGCCTACTGTGGCCACTTCTAGTTGTGAGGCTGAGTATAGGGCAGCTTTCACAGCGATTGTTGAGTGTGTGGCTCAGACACCTTATGGCTAATTTGGGTGTTGGTCAGTCTTCGGCCACCACCATCTTCACTGACAGTCAGAGCACATTGGCAATTGTGAGGAACCCTATGTTTCATGCTTGCACTAAGCACATTGAGGTGCATTATCATTATGTGAGGGAGAGGTTCTCTGCTGGGGAGATCAGCTTGGCATATATGCCCACACAGGAGAACATTGTAGACCTTTTCACGAAGGCTTTGCCTAGGGAGAAGTTTGAAGCTTTCTGCAAAGATTTGGGCTTACTTCCTTTTGTGGAGTGATTTCCACATAATTTGGCACTTCCTTATACATGGCTGACAACTCCTTGTTCACCGCATCACTCCCAAGGGGGATTTGTTGATATATTTAGGTAATGATCTGTGTGAACACACTAGGACCACTAGGACACTTTTTTCCCTCTTTAGGAGGTTTTTTTCCCCCGGCTTGTATATACGCCTATTGCCCTAACGGGATACTTATCTTTGTACATTCTCTAGTAATAGATTCAGTATTGTGTGTTGTGATAAAAGCTTCTTCTACTTCCTTGTGTTGTTCGCGTGCTTCCGCAGACGTCTAACTCCAACACGAAGCACTTTTTAGTTTCTTGTACTTAGGACTAGATTATTAAAACTTGTAAATATATTTTCACACCACATTTTTTAAATCCTTTGCATCATCAAAACTAAGAAAAAGTTTTTCAAGTTCTTTCAAATTTTTGCATAAACACATAAAAAGTCATATCACCTGCATTTTCAATTTTCAACATAAAAACAAAAAGGGATTGTTTTCATATCACTTGCACTAAGAAAGTTGTTCATTGTATGCACATTAGGTTGCAAGATTTTTTACATGTTTTATTTACACAGATACATAAAAAGATTTTTCCTTGTTTTATGTGTGCATATATGTCATGTTGCTTAAAAAGATTATTGTCATTTGCATACATTCAAAGAGCACAAAAGTATAAAAAGACTTTGTTTTTGCATATTTGCATCTTTTGAATACGTGAAGTTAGTTTAACAAATACAAATGTGAATAATGGCACAAATCAACATATAAAAATAAAAGATATAAATCAAAGCAAAAGCAGGGAATTTTATGAAAATGACTCTAAAGATCATATGCAAAAGAGTGTTATTTATGACGAGGCATATGTAAATGATTTGATTGATGAGAAATTTAAAAAAATGGGAGGAACAATTCATAGAAATGGAACTTAAGACAAATGAACCTATACAAAAGAAATTTGGAATGATTTCTAACTTACATGAAACCATAAATGTCATGACAAAAACTCCACAAGTACCAAGAATTAGCCTTAGAACCTTCAAAGAGGAAATGAATATTAAACTTGTGGAAAAGCCAATTATTTCTATATACCCTTCTCTTGAAACATGTTTCGTTGATTTTAGAAGAGCCAGCCCTAGACTTCCACAAAGACTATCAAATAGGTTTCAAACGCGACCTTTACGATGTTTTTGGTGCAACCAATATGGTCATACATTTTGGGATTATAGGGCATATCATGATGAAAAGAGACATAAACTAGTAACCGAAGAAGAAAGAAAAATTTGTAGGTATCATGATTGAGAACCTTTACAATTAAATGTAGGAGGAGGTGGAAGGAATGAATTATGAGAGCATACGTGGACCAAACCAAATCCATGTAAAGAAAGCTAAAAAGTATGGAAACCAAACATACATGTAAACACAAAATCTAATGAACAAATGAGTGTGATATCGATTAAAAATGAACATGAACTAAGGGAGGAACACAAGAATACAAAACCAAAGGAAGAAAATCAAAATTTTGAGCCGATTGTGGAAGAACAATTGGATATAAAGAAAGGAGAATTTGATCATGAAATACAAGTAGGAGCAAGAAAACTTCAACATTTCCATGTTTTATTTGATCCGACATTTCTTACTAATGATAATTTTTTTTACCAAGAGAAAGTTAGAGAACTATAAACTCAATTGAACAAACAAGAGAACAATAAAAGAAACAAGAAAGGACCAAACAAAGAATGTGCCTAAATAAAAAATGTGCAAAACAAATGAATGAAACATAGAAACTTCCTTAATGACATTATTAAACAAATCGAGAACAATATGAAAATTAATTCAAAAACATCAAAACCTTTAAAATTGAACAAGAGAACTAAGAATTTGACATTGGATGAAATAGAGGAAATGATTAAAACAAATACTTTATTGAGAAAGATGAATCAAATTATGAATAAAACACATCAAGTATAACTATTACAAATTATTGATAAATTATGAAATAAATCAAGAGTTATTTTAAAGATTCTATTGTTCTTTTAAATATGAAAATTTTGATAAAAAAGAAAAGCCTTTTCTTACGCTGTGAAACACCTAGTGAGATATTTTAAGAAGCTATTTTGTAGATGAGGTAGATGAAGCATGACGTGGATAAGGGATAAGAAGATAAAATCAGGTGAAACACTTCCACTCTAATTTCTTTTCTTCTATTAATGTTTATCAATATGCATTGCATTTTATATCTAATAGATGTGCTAGAATTCGTATAAATTTAAATGAATTAAGTAAAGTCAAGGTAGCATATATCTATTATGATTAGGTGCAATGCATGAAAGACTAGAGATTATATGAGTAGGATCAATTAGCAGACTAGAGCTTTCAGGAGTGAAGACCCTGGGATGTGATGGCAAAACTTAAACTAAGTGCATGTATATGCTAATAAACATGAAAACTTGGTGAGTGGGACTCTTTGGTTTTTACTATTTATTCCTTGTGAGATCCTACCTCCATAATGATTATGATTCACGCAAGCCTTCATACTCAAGCTAGTTATATATGTACATGTATGTGTCCTCAGTGTGTTGCGATGGGCTAGTAGGTAGGTGGTGCTACCCCAGACGGGTGATTAGGGCTACAAGTTGACACTAGTTTCATTATATGGCTTGACTTGTATGTTGTCATGCACCTATATGGATCGATTGGCAGGTGGAACCACTCTAGATGGGTGATCAGAGCCACAAGCAGACATCGATTTGGTATGGGATTGATGTTGTGTGTCGTGCACTATGTTGGATCGACAGTCAAGTGGGATAAACTTGGCTAGGTGGATAGGTCCATGAGTCGCACCTAATTTTGGCATAGGCTAACTTATGTAAATAAAAATAAAAGATAAAAGAGCTCTTGGCTTTATGACTCCACCACAGTCACCTTCTTAGCCATCCTCTAGTGGCTCTAGTAGTAGACGTGTGCGTCCAATACCTCAACACAATATAGGTGTTGGCCCATTCCCTAGGTCGAGCTCACGCTTTGGAGGAGGAGGTTTAAGGAGTGGATCCATAGGTGGCTCTAGAGGAGGCAGATGTTGTGGAGGCAGTGCGACAAATATCGTGTCGCCACTTCTACTCGTAGAGCGAGTACCTCAGATGTAGATATGCCACATGGTATGCCATGTAGTACACCACATACACCTTGGGGTGCTCATGACTATGACGACTCCAAGGTGTATAGTATCCATGATGGAGCTTCGGTGATGGATGTGATCGGAAAGACCATGCATCAACATATACAATAGCTTTGCTCCATACAGTTTGGACACTCTGTCATGTTGAAATGGAGTGAATAGGATAAAGATCATAAAAATTATATCACAAAGATGATCTATCAAGAGTTTCGACCAAAACATGGGCATCCTATTATCAGCTCAGAGTGGATTTAGCACACGACATATGAGGTTATGTCCCATAGACGATCTGAGGCTTGTGATGCTTTCAGAGTAGGCTTACCAAAGCCTGTATGGTTAGATGATAAGGAGTGGGATATGATTCACAATGAGCAACAATGGGTTTGACACTATGCATCACGAGTTTGTAACTATCATTTGGTGTATTGAATTTTTTTGGTTAAGCATGTCATGTATGTTCATCTAATGTTTTGCATATTTGTTGCAGGAGTTGGTAGTGGGTCATCTGCCAACACGAATCGAGGAGGCTTATGGATATCTTCATGGCTTGGTTGCATTATTGGAGGACTTGGAAGAATGCGGTGCAGTCGTTTCATGGGAGCATCTACGATGAGGTGATGAACTTATAAACTTGGTTTGGTGTTTTTAGTTGTTGTTTGTAAATATCATGTCAATTTGTCTCATTTCATGAATGTTCTTTGTTGCAAGACTTTTGATATAGATGTTTTGATCCTTCTGGGCATGTGTATGGCAGTGGTGTGCCACAATTTTTTATTTGTCTCATATATGATAGTGGTGTACCAAAATTTTATATTTGGTTCCTATATGACAGTGCTTTGTTGTTGATATATTTAGGTAGTGATGTGTGTGAACACACCAGGACCGCTGGGGTACTTTTTTCCCTCTTTAGGAGGTTTTTTCTTCCCCAGATTGTATATATGCCTATTGCCCTAATGGGCTACTTATCTTTGTACATTCTCTAGTAATACATTCAGTATTGTGTGTTGTGCTCCAAGCTTCTTCTCCTTCCTTGTGTTGTTCGCGTGCTTCCATAGACGTCTATCTCCAACAATTGGTATCAGAGCAGGTCATCGCTTCATCTAGGTATTAGAGCTCGTTTCGGCCTCCGAGCACACTATCGCAGTGCTTGTGTAGGCTATTTCGTCCTTTTGTCCCAAAGGTATATACCAGTTTTTGTTCGTCAGTATAAGCGTTTCGAAGTCTGCTACATGTCTAGCAGAATTTGTTTGGGCAGTTAAGTACAACTTTTTGAGATACAATAGTGATGTATTCCGTATGTTCGCTGTTGAGGATAAGTTGGATGGTACCAACTAACCGTTGTGGGCTTATATGATGCGACATGTATTGGTTGCATCAAGGTATTTTAGTCATCGGCCATGGCTGAAAGTAGTGATGTATTCCGTATGTTCGCTGTTGAGGATAAGTTGGATGGTACCACCTACCCGTTGTGGGCTTATATGGTGCGACATGTATTGGTTGCAAAAGGACTATGGAACATTGTGTAGGGTGTTGAAAAACGTCCTATCACACCTGCAATTGTTACAACTGCATGTACAGAAGCTGAGGTAGAAGATGTCGAAGATGATGATATTCTGCATATTCCTGTTCGTGCTGCGGTTTTTGCTGCACCCACTACAGAGCAAATTCATTGGGATGGCAGAGATGCCCAAGCACATGCATTGATAGCTTTGTCTATCAAACGTGCCATTATTCCTCACATTCGCTCTTGCAGAATAGCTAAGGATGCTTGGGATACACTTGCCACATTGTACCAAGCTAGGAATGAGGCTCATGTTGCTTACCTCCAAAAACAATTGGAGAGTGAGCACATGAATGAAGGTGATTCTATGGATAGTTTTCTAACAAAGATCAAAGACTTGAAGGAATAGTTGATTTCTGCTGATGAGGTTATACCAGATAGCTCACTTGTGTAGACCGTTATGAATGGTCTTACTGATTCATATCATAGTTTTTGCTTCTACTCTTCAGTTTGATGATGAAAGGTAATCCAAATGCCTTGTCATTCGAGGAGTTAGTCTCTGTTCTGTTGCAGGAAGATCATTCTAGGAAGAACAGGTCCATTATGTATGTTGTAGATCAAGCTTTCCTGACTAGTCAGAAGGGCAAAGGAAAATGGAGCTCTTCAATTAGTAAGCAGAAATTTGCGAATGCTGCACATTCGAAGAAGGAAGATAAAGATGAGAAGAAATCAGAAAAACAAAAATTGTTTTGCAAGTACTGTAAAGGGAATGATTATATTATAAAGAACTGTCCAAAATTGGCTACTAAAGAGGCAAAGAAGAAAGAGGCTGGAATGGTTGTTGTAGAGGCCTCTACACCAAAAACAAAGTCTACTAATCTTGTGCAAGAAGAAGAATGGGTGTTTATTACTGTCTGCAATTTTGACCCATCTTCTCATGAGCAGTGCATATCTGCAGTAGACTCAGATGTTTGGTATTTTGATAGTGGGGCTGCCAAACATATTACCTCGCAGCGTAGTTTTTCTTCTCTTCACTCGAGCTTGCCCCTACAGGGAATACTGTTACATGCACCAACAACTCCTCTTATCCTGTTATGGGAGTTGGTAAGATCATTTTGACTACTGCTGATGGTAGTTCTTTCACTTTTTCATATGCTTTATTTGTGCCAGGGATCAAGAAGAACATGTTATCAGTTTCTACATTAGCCAAGATTGGCTTGGTTGTGAAATTTGTTGATGACAGGTGTCCAGTTCATGATCTGTCAAATGGCGATATGATTATTGCTTTTGACATTTTATGTCGTGGGTTGTATAAGCTCATCGACTGTGAAAGATTTGTGAATGATTCGGCATGTGTAGTACATGATTCTCAGGCTATGTCATATGCAAAGCTTTGGCATGCACGCTTTGGTCATCTGAATTTTGCTAGTTTGCTATGCCTGCAGAAATCTGAAATGGTGTCCTCTTTGCCCAAACTTGAGGCACTTGGGAAACATGTTTTTGAAGGCTGTATTTTGGGCAAAATGCAGCGTTCCTCATTTCCAAAAGATGGTTTAGTTTGGGCTACTCAAAAACTGCAACTTGTACATAGTGATGTCTGTGGTCCTATGCAGACACCTTCTTTTGGAAATTATCTTTACTTCGTGACTTTCATTGATGATTTTTCTAGGCATGCATGGATATATCCATTGAAGGCAAAGTCCGAAGTGTTCATGTGCTTCAAACAGTTTTTGGTTTTGGCTGAAAATATTTGTCAGCATGTAAAATGGACACCCTCTGCTTAGATCGAGGGGGGGGAATATATATCTTCTAATTTTTAAGCATTTTTGGCTGAACGTGGGATAAGACACCACTGTACAGTGCTGTATACACCTCAATAGAATGGAGTTGCTGAACGAAAGAACATGTCACTCATGGAGATGGCGAGGTGTATGGTCAAGAGTCAGGCTTTACCACATAGTTTCTGGCTTGAGGCTATCATGTGTGCAGCATATGTACTTAATAGGTGTCCCACTAAAGCGTTGCAGTCTATCACTCCATATGAGGCTTGGCATGATCGCAAGCCATCTGTTGCTCATCTACGTGTTTTTGGTTGTTTGGCATATGCATTAGTGCGTGAAAAACATCGCAGAAAATTGGATGATAAAGCAGTAAAATGTATTTTTGTTGGGTACAGTTCTGAAAGTAAAGGCTATCATCTGTATCATCTGCAGATTAAACGCTGGTTAGCCGTGATGTTGTTTTTGTGGAAGATGTTATTCAGCCATTGCTTTCATGTACTAAGGAGACATTTGTTAGCTCCAAAGACATGTATGATACTTTGCTGCCTCTTTTTACAGGTGGATAGTCTAATGCTGGTCCCAATGAGGCAAGTTCTCAGCCTTTGCAGGTTTCATGTGATGATGCAGATCATTCCATTTCTGATGAAGATTTACATGATGCACTAGCTGATGAGAGAGCTGATATTGAGCAGGCAAAAACTATGCCAAAATGGCTGGTGTAGACTTTGCATGACAGCCAATTAGATGCACCTCTGTCATATCATACTCGTTCAGGCTCTCATAGTGCCTCTTTTGCATCAGATTGCTATGCTATGGCTGCATCTAGTCTCTGTGATGAGAATGAGCCTGTTTTGTTTGATGAAGCACAAAATTCAGAAAATTGGATGGCTACTATGCAATCTGAATATGATGCTATAATGAAGAATGGTGCTTGGTCTTTATGTGACTTGCCTCCTGGCAAGAAGGCCATTGGCACTAAGTGGGTGTACAAGCTAAAGCGTAAATCGGATGGTACAGTTGACAGGTATAAGGCTAGGCTTGTTGTAAAACGTTATGCACAGGAAAGAGGCATTGATTTTGATGAGACCTTTGCATCTACATGTCGTATGACTATTGTTCGGAGCATCTCTCATCATGGTTGGAATGTATCTATACTCAGCCTCACAACTAGAAGTTGCCACAGTAGGCTGCTTCTTGCTCAACCAAGATATACATGAGCTACCAAGCATTAAATAAAACGGAGGTTCAGCCGAGGCCTACTCCTCCAGGCTTTAACTTTGAAATTGCAACTGTAGTAGGAAGGGCATAGTACCCATGGGGTTAGGGTTAAAACTAGTAATAAATGCCGTTCTGTTAAAAATATATGTATACCTTTTTGAAGAACGAGGAAAAGTTTAGGGTCCTATTAATATATATATATATATATATATATACATATACACACACAAACACTCACAAATGTACACTCATCTCATAAACGGCAGAAGTGCTCCGCCACGTGAATTCCTTCTTTCGTTTACCATTGCTTCTCCATTCTTATTCATCTGTTCGGATCTTCTTATTTCTCTTACTCAATTTTCGTCTTGCCTCCTCACATTCTCTACAGATAGCGACAACTTGACGCGATGACGAAAACTGCAACTATTGCAAACTTCGCGTACAAATCGACTGTGGTGTTTCTTGGGGGCTGCACTGCCATCTTTGGGGCAAACCTGTTATTCAATGTGTACAGTGGTATTTCTTGGCATCTAGATCACAATTCTGTAAGTTATTCCACGTTCACTGTTTTCCTCTTTCTTCACCTTCCTTGCACCTTTCTCCCGCATGAGTACGCCTTTCAGCTACTGTGCTGATATTGGAATCAGTTTCTGATAATAGCATGCTATTATTTTGTTTGGTGCTTTATTTATTTCATGGTCTTTTGCCAGAGATTAGATTCATTCTGGAAGTTTTTCTAGGAGCTGAAGTAATCATAGGACTCTTACACAGGGCATTCGGAATAGACATAAAGCCATAACCAGTTCTCTATTTGGAAAAGTAATCTTGATTGTACGGGATGCGGGAGACAGGAAATGGTTGTTGAATTCCTACGTATTATGAGATGGTCTGGGTAGCAGAGGCCTAATCAATTTTCTTGGCACTTGTTTCCAAAAAATAGAAAAAGAATACATTTTTAAAATCAACAAATAGAAAGAAATTCTCCTCAAACGAACAGCGGGCTTGTACTCTGTTTTCTTTTTCTTGTTGGAGAAGATCCCTAATCCTATCGGTAGAGGGACTATAAGTCTTGACACAAGGTTAGAATTCTAGGTCCTCTAGTGTGGTATCTCGCTGATGGCTCAGGCCCCTCTCGGAAGGAACACCTACAAGTGAGTTTCCTTGTAATTGGTGAACTTTCTGGGCATTGTTTTGGTGGGGAGACCGTATCTATAAATCTATTCAAGTTTCGAGGAGCAAGGTCCGTATGCTAGTGTCTCTTCTCATTTTTTTTCTTTGTTCATCTCCTTCTTTTTGCCACTTGATCTGGGAAGCACTTTTAATACCATAAGCTCATGATCTAACAACTCTGGGACACTTAAAAATCTTTTTCAACATCTTTATAAATGATCTTTGTCGATCCGTGCGCACCATGATGTCTTTTCATACTTGGCCATTTTGCATTAGTACGTTTGATTTGCTCCACTATCCAATATGACATTTTGACATGTTAGCGTTTTCCCATAGCATGTAATATCTTTTGTTCGGATATCGTGGGCAATTAAGAGTTCAAAACAACTTTGATTTGTGGCATCAAAATTTTGATCTGAGCTAGTTTCGGCCTTCGAACTCGCTATCACAGCTACTGTGCATCTCATTTCGTCCTTTTGTGCCAAACATATATACAGGCTTCATTTCGCTAGTAAAGGCGCCTCAAAGTTTGTTACAAGTTTAGCGGAGCTCGACCTAGTGTTTTTGTTCAACTTTTGAGATACAATCATTTTTTTGCATCGGGGTATTTAAATTGGCCATGGTTGAAAGCAATAATGTGTTCCTTATGTTGGATGCTCAGGATAAGTTAGATGGTACTAATTACCCGTTGTGGGCATACATGATGAGTCATGTATTGGTAGCAAAAGGGTTGTGGAATATTATGAGAGGCATTGAAAAACGTCTTATTACATCTTCAAATACAGTTATTGAAGGTGATGCAGATGGCGTTGAAGATGATGGTCTTCAAATTCTTATTTGTGTTGCAGTTTTTGAGCAACTCTCTTTGCCTCTTCTATACGGGATTTCCATGTGAAACTCTTGCATGAGCTCAGCCCAATGAGCATGTCTTCCTCCAAGATCTGGCTCACCACAAAAGTACTTGAGTGTATGGTGATCTGTGTATACTTTAAAGTCTGCGCCAAAAAGATAGTGTCTCCAAACTTTAAGAGCATGCACCACTACATACAACTCTGTTCAAGCACTGACCAATTGTGCTTCGCATTACTCAAATTTTTGCTTTCAAAAGCTATTGGCCTACCATCTTGGCTCAAGTTTGCCTCTATGGCTATGCTTGTGGACCCTTCTATCTAACTTGGGCCCTTTTTCACGTTCGAGCACCTTCACTAGCCTCAAATTCCAATGCACGGTTTTGGACCTATCCAACCCTCTGTCATGGACACAAAGAAAACCATCTTGAACCTTATATTCTATGTCATTTTCTATATCTCATGATTGGTTGAGAATTTGAAGAAACTAATGCTTCCATTGCATCGAGAACGTGCCAAAACCCCAAGATCGACTGTCGATTTGTTGAATTCTGACACCCGGAGGTCCTGATTCAAGTCGATGACATCATGATGACATCATCAAGTCGCAACCGCCCTTGGGAACCGCCCTTGAAAACCTATATAAGGAGGGGTTGGCCAGATTCATAATCAGTCTTGTGGATGCCAGTCTTGGGAGCTCAAGGAGTCGTGTCCTCCAAGTAAGTACTTTCAAGTTCCAGTTCAAGTTCTAGTCTTGTTTATAGCTCTAGTCTTGTCTAGTCTTATATTGTGGACATCCTTTCTTGTCCTATTGTAATCTCGTAGTACGAGATCCTTTCTAGTTATTTCTTGTATCCAGTTCATATCCCTGAGGGGAATTCTTGTAATCGAGATATCTTGTTTCCTACCTACGATCCCGGGTTGTGGGATCTCCTGTATCATCTCTAGTCGAGTTTTCTGTACCTATCGGTCCCGGGTTGTGGGACTTCTTGTATGAGTCGTATATTCTTGTATCATTTTCCCTTCGTGGGTGTTCTTGTAATCAGAAGTGTATTTCCGAAATCTTGTCTACCATAGTCGAAGAGCACAATCTAGTGCTCCCTTGACATTTTGGCAAGACTATCTACATCAAGACCGCGCCAAGCATGATGGACTCCATACCCATACTCAGAAATATTGAGACTACTCTAGATGATATATATAAAAAACTTCGAGACTTTGAGCGGAGGTTACAACAAGGTGATCGCTCAGTTAAAGAATTCGCATTAGACTTCAAAATTGTATTTCAAGGAAGCACATATCAAGAAGACTATCTAGTTAATAAGTTTCAAAGTGGCCTCAAAGATGAAGTGAAGTATCTCTTGCTATCCATGCCACAAGGACATACCTTGGATGATGTTATCAATCAAGCAATTCAATGTGAGAGCCAATCGTTCAAAGAAAGCCAAGTCCAAGAGCTAGAAGTGTTGAATAATCAAGACACTGTTCCTCAAGAATCCGAATCAAGAATCTTTGAAGCCCGAGAGGTCATTACAAATGATATGGAGGATACAAATGATGAAGATAACAAGAAGATAAAGGACAAGGAGGAGTTCATGTTCAATCAAGGAGGTGGGCTTACTCAACACTCTTCATCAAAGATCTTGGAAACACCACACCATTACACTAAAAGCTCAAAGGACCTATATTGTTAGGAAGCTAAGGAAGCTCAAGGGAGACCCAATCCTTCACCACATTTCAAGATTAAGGATCATGAAGAATTCAAGGTTGATCATGTCTTAGATTCAAGAATCTCTCGAGGAGGATTGGAATGCTTTAGTCATTGGAAAGCATATGACATCAGTGATCGTACTTGTGAATTTACAGAAAATCTTCAGAGAGCAAAAGTCAAGGTTCGAGAATTCCATAAGAAGAATCCAATGAAACCCAAGCTAGTGAACATGGCCGCTCCTCGTGGAACTCGTCGCTTGAGGGGGAGGTGATGTCATGGACACAAAGAAAACCATCTTGAACCTTATATTCTATGTCATTTTCTATATCTCATGATTGGTTGAGAATTTGAAGAAACTAATGCTTCCATTGCATCGGGAACCAAAACCCCAAGATGGACTGTCTATTTGTTGAATTCTGACACCCGGAGGTCCTGATTCAAGTCGATGACATCATGATGACATCATCAAGTCGCAACCGCCCTTGAAAACCTATATAAGGAGGGGTTGGCCAGATTCATAATCAGTCTTGTGGATGCCAATCTTGGGAGCTCAAGGAGTCGTGTCCTCCAAGTAAGTACTTTCAAGTTCCAGTTCAAGTTCTAGTCTTGTTTCTAGCTCTAGTCTTGTCTAGTCTTGTATTGTGGACATCCTTTCTTGTCCTATTGTAATCTCGTAGTATGAGATCCTTTCTAGTTATTTCTTGTATCCAGTTCATATCCTTGAGGGGAATTCTTGTAATCGAGATATCTTGTTTCCTACCTACGATCTCGGGTTGTGGGATCTCCTGTATCATCTCTAGTCGAGTTTTCCGTACCTATCGGTCCCGGGTTGTGGGACGTCTTGTATGAGTCGTATATTCTTGTATCATTTTCCCTTCGTGGGTGTTCTTGTAATCAGAAGTGTATTTCCGAAATCTTGTCTACCATAGTCGGAGAGCACAATCTAGTGCTCCCCTGACACCCTCTGCAGGTGCCCAAATGCCCATGCACCTTCCTTCTTGACGAGTTTTAGACTCACCTGCAGTCAAGCGCTTCGGAAGTGCCCACAATTGAGGCTTCTTACCTCTGTCTTGCCCGAGTTCCTCAACTAAGCTACCAATGTTGGGAATTGAACTCACAACCCCACGGTTAAGAGTTTGATGAGCTAATCACTTGCCCCAAAAGCCATGGTTGAGGATTACTTCTTAATCCTCTCTCTTAAGGAGTGGTTCAACCATCTCCTACTAGGATTATGTGACATAAGCACATGACTCTTGTTGGAAACAATGTCAAAATAGCACAAAACTCTAATTTCCAGCAACCCTAATTTTTGGGTACGTAAGCCAACTTTCGGTCATAGAGGGTCAAAAATTATTATGACATCATCAAATAGTGCTTCAAAAGAGCTCTCATTTGGTATGTAACAATCAGTCATTAAAGGTCCAGAAATGGTGGAAAAGCCTAACCCTAATTTCTGTCCAAAATGATCTTTTACCTACTTTTGTTCCTCATCTCATGTACATAAAAAAGCAAAGTCCCACTGTCAGCTGATGCCTAGATAGTGTGATCGCAGCCATATTATGTATGAAAAACAAGATTTTACGAAATTGAAAATCAATCTCGCCAAAAACAATGTGATAGGTGCGTTTTACTTAGTTTGGCATTCTTTTGAAGCTTTTGTGTAGATTTTTTGGTAAAGCCATCATTGGCTGCTCATTATCTATATAAGAAGGCCTTAGGTCATCATGTATCATCACTTGAGGACTAATTTCAAGGATCACTTGCTTGGAGAGGTGACTAACTTCTGGAGGGGGTGTGCTCTATTTCTAATGCAGCTTTGGAGGAGATTTTGGCAGCCAATTATCAACATCTACCTGAATCCTTTGCGTAGCAAGTCTATTTTCAGTTATTCTTCCTTTGTTGCAAGGAGGAATCTGCGTTGTTATTTAGTTAGGGTTTGTCTTGTTATTCTTAACTCCGAACTCACATACACACACTCTTCATACCTCTTAGGCACTTTATGGACAAAATCTTGTATCTAGCTCTCGAAATTTGCCTAGATTCAGATTTTGTATCTACATTCAACACACATTCAGTTTTGTAGTTATATACACACATTGTAAATTTGACATTTGAATATCATTTAGTGTAGGTAAGCATTCTAGTTTATTGATACTCGTTGACAAGTTGTGTTTTCGTTCTCTACTTATCGTTCATCTAATTTTGAGTCTTAAGGTGTGTATGCTAAGGTTTAGTTGTTGGAAGATCCTGTAAACCTCTGATTATTGTTATTGAGGCCCACCCCATTTCCAACAACTCTTGACCTTGGCTTTTTTCAAACCATATCATCTATTAAACCAAATGTATTGATTTTAATAGCCTCACTCTTTGAGTAAAAGGCATAGGAACTATAGTTCTTACTACTCAAAGTGGAAGCTAACTCCATCTTATTGGAGTTTTGTATGTGTGTGATGTTTCTTAGAACTTGTTATCTGTATTTTTATTGATGAAAAATCATTTGAGTATTGTATTTAACATGAGTGAATGCAATAAAAATAGAGAAGTGTTTTCTAGAGTACTTAAAAATAACCAATTTGTCCTTAGTATGCATCATACTTAGAAAACTTGCATAACATCTGTAAGTGCCCTAGAAAAATCTTTGTCTAGTATTCGTCATGAGTTTACATATCTTGTGAATGATTTTTCTTTTGAATCTAATGTGAATCTCACTTATGTGAATCTTGATGAAGAGAGTTCTTACACATATGATAGTACCCTTGTTTCATATGATTCACTTGCACTTGTTCTTTCTCTTTGTACCCCAATTGCACAAACACTCAGCATTCTACTTAAACCTTGTCAAGCAATGGAAAAAAAGAATATATATCTTGTTTGTGATATTACTAATGATGATATTTGTTTGAGTTTCTTGTTGAGAAAAACAAGTACATTTGAAGATTTTAAAGACATCAAAGAAATCCAATCAATGATCTCGATGATAAAAAGTCATCCATATTCTTTTTATCAAGTTCATCCTATGTGCAAGTCTCAAGATATGAAGATATCTTCTTGAGGAGATAGTGTAGAAATACTATTTGCAGTTTAGATCGAAAGTTTGAAGACAAAGTTTCTTGTGAAAACAAAGATAAAAGAATTGTAGATTGTGAATTTTATTTGGTTATGAAATATATCTACTTCAGATTAAGAAGGCATGTTTATGCGCAATAATGCGAGGAAATATGGTACTCATGTTTCATATTTTTGCTTTATCTTTGGACTTTAATATGCATAAGAAGACTCGTACTTCAACACACATTGAAATATCTACTTGTGGATAGGTTTATTCCATATCGTAAGTTTATAAAAAAAAAGAAGACAGAGAAGAACGCCAAATTAGAATTTGGGAGGGAATCGTTAAAATTTTAGGGTTAGATTAGGAAAATTCTATTTCATATCGTTTTAGGACATTCGATCATCAATCATTATGTATATTCATGAACAATTGTTTAGCTTAGAACAGTGACAAAAAGTCAACATTTGTCGAACCATTTCTCAAAAATGGTAAAGAATGTCAAAAAATGGTACAAGAAATAATTAAATATTCTTGAAGTACTCAAAGAGAGCTTTCCAACCATATATACTTTCCTATTTGACACCATTCGAACCATCAAAGACAAACCTTAATTTCCTGTTTGTTTATGAATAGCAACTTATAAAGTGAAATGCAATTTGGCAAAGACATGGGTGTCTGGATAGGTTATATATGAAGCTCTGCAAATGCTACTCAAAAGTAATCCTTCCATGGAAAACAATTTTTACATTAAAGCAAACTGCACTGATATGAGTTCTACAAATTGAGAATGGAATTAGGGTTATGAGTTCTACAAATTGAGAACTGTAAGAAGGGATGAGCAACAAACCATATGAACATGTGCAGTGAAGTTGGCTGAAAGGAGCACCATACAGCAACTGATTACCTGCTGTGTATTCCAAGGTGCTGCAAAAGGGTGAGAAAACACATGCACAAAACTGTGTAGGTAGGTGAAACTGGCCTAGAGCAGCAAACCATAGCAGAGTAAAGTCAGTCATAGAAGGGCAAAGCACTGAGAAACCTTAAGAAGATTTGCATGAAACTTTATTGCTATCAAACTATGCTTGAGGGTATCGCTTATGGCTTCTACGTAGCTTGATGTTTAAAAGCTGGGAAATTTAAAACATAATGTGAATTTACTATGTGCGCTTAAAGAATTAGGGTTTTATTCTCCACAACTGCAAAGTGAATGTTTTGGCTTTGTAATTTCAGCTATTCAATTACAAAAGCATACACAAGGGATCAAATTTGTAAATCTGAAATTTCAAAGTCTGAAAACATGAATTTCAAAAAACCTAAAAAGTTACATATAGCATTAAAAGGTTTGCTGTTTCATGGGATTGCTTCATTAGAATCCTGTTTCTCTTTCCTTATCTTTATACTGAAACCTGTTTAACTCATAATGTAAAGCTCAAGGTATTGTTTGGTGGGCTAGGTTTCAATAGAAAATTTTGGGTCACAATTTTAAAATAAATGTTTTGTTTTTCA